>JAPKLW010001463.1:121433-194509 GCA_026898455.1 Plectranthus barbatus
TTGGGATTTGATGCACCAAAACTATAATCTATACAATTTTCCTAACACTTGCTGTAAATATTTGATTAGTAATTCATTCTCTAAATAGAAAACCAAGGAGCTGAAATATATTAGTGAGTTTATGTCTTGTTTCACTAGTTTGTGCTGGAATTTATTAGTTAGTTTATGTCTTGTTATTTTTTTTTCCTGAAATTGATGAATAGAACACTAAGGAATTGAATTGTAAATATTTCATCATGTCTTGCTGAAATTGTCTTTTAAGTGGTTATGATATAAGTAATTATTATATTTACTAATATCTTGATTTGAATTGTGCAGATTCACTTGTCGGGTTGTTCGCTGGCTCGCTGCGCATAATTTTTATATTAGTTGTTTTGAATTTAAACCAACGTTTTTATTTTATTTGGATTTAAGTAAGACTTGTTTATTTGCTAGTTTTCATCCCATTTTTGATTTAGACATGTGATATGGAAGTATTGTAGTTAAATATTGCAATTTAATTTTAAAAAATAATATTCTACTATATAAAAATTGAGCCGAGCTTGAGCTTGCTGCTGAGTCGAGCTCGAGCTTGATGCCGAGTCGAGCTCAAAAACCAAAGATAGATCGAGCTTACAGGTGGCTTAATAAAAAATATCGAGCTCGAGTCGAGCTCGAGCTCAAAATTCAAGGCTCGGTCGAGCTCGAGCTTTAATTTTTCAATCGAGCTCTCGAGCTCGAGCTCGAGCTTTTCAATACTCGGCTTGGCTCAGCTCGTGATCACCCCTAACGGTGACCTCAGGTAGATTCCGAAAGGCCATCATCAGGCAGTCAAAGATGAAAGTTGCCCAGTCTACTTTAGTCTGGTCCTCAAATGCCATCATTGCTTTCCAAACTAGCGGTGAAAAGTCTATATCCAGAGGGGTGTTACAAACCACCATCTGGTTAATAATGTCAAAAGTCTCTCTATAGCGCGTCTTAAGGAACTCGCTAGTCACAGTTGGATGATCCCGATCTCTGCTACTCTCCACCGCTGCCATGCCGACCAGTCAGGTGTCGTGTCATCCTTGAGATAGTCACTGATCGGGATGCCTTTGCGTCTAAGGCCAAATTCAACAGCGAGATACTCAGCAAACAGAAAGAACTCCTCCCCATTAAGATTGAAGTAGATCTCATTCTCTGTGATAGTGGAATTGTAGGTAAGCACCTTTAGTAAATCCTTTTGGAAGGAATGAGATTCCTTGATTACAAAGGATTCAAGTCCGTTGGCCTAAAGTTTTTCCATCACCTCATCAAAGACGACAGGAATTTTCCAGTTTTGTCGATAGAACCCACATAAATCCAGGATTTTGTTCCTTCGGATGTAGATCCTCGCAACTTCATCCACAATGTTAGGTGGAGAATTAATCTCATTCAAAGATATTGCATGGAGCAAAGAAGCAAGTGTTGATATGAGGTGACAAATATTACTTCGAGAAAAAGGTATTTAAAGGAGATTCCTGTGCGACATTCGGAAAGGTTGCAAATCAATTTAATGAAGGACGCGACTCCTCGCAACTTAGAGCTAAAAGTCGATGAGTCAGAATTAAATGCCAACTACTTCGTCGCATCTCTCTTAAATGGACATGAACGCAAATAAGACAGAAGGCTAAGAGTGTAGCCTCAGTGTTTAGCCAAATCATGGATGTACCGTTATGATCTCCCAGACCTCACAATTAATTCCTTGGAAAGGAGTTCAAACACTGAGAATTCACAAAGCTGCGCCATGGTAAACTGTATGACGTGTACAGTTAAGAAATGTTGCATTATTAGGATTTCACTCAAGATTGGAACGAAAGAACAATTCTATTTCATTCGTAAGAGAGAGTGCATTACATCAACATAAATTCAAAGAAATGTACAAAAGAAGTTTGTAGAAGAGGATGAATTTTGATCAGCGAGGGAGACGATGCCTCAGAGGATAGAAGTCGGAGTCTTTGATGTTGGTCCAACCTTGAACAAGGGACGGGATCTCCTGCTCCAGAAGCCAGCTCTATTGCATCCCGTAGGGAATTGGGATGTCAGGGAGAATGTCGAAAGCTTCTCGGACCTAATTGAATACATAAGGATGCCCAGTCGACCTCCTCTTCTTCATCAAAGGCCATCATAGCCTTCCAGACTGGTGGAGAGAAGTCTTTGTCCGATAAAAGATTGGCAACAATCATATGATTAATGATGTAAAAAGTCAGACTATAACGGGGCTTCAGCCAAACTGATGAGCCCGTCGAGTGGAAGTCGACATCAGCATCCCTCCATCTCTGCCAAGCAGACCATTCGGGCGCCATTTTATGCTTGAAGCAGTCCATGACTGGTGTATCCCCGCGAGGGAGCCCAGAATAGATGAGGAAGGACTCAGGAGACCAGCGAATTTGATGATCGTTGGTGTTACCAAAGATCTCATTTTTCTCTGAAATATAGTTGTTGAGGGCGAACATCTTCAGTATGTCCTCTTGGAATTTGAAAGGCTTTCGGGTCACAAACTTCTCAAGACCATTTGCATCATAACCCTCCATCATTGCGCTGAACACTTGCTAAATTTGTCCAATATTGGACCTCCAATCCAGCCTTATTAAAGATCTTGTTACGTTCGATGGAGATATCACCTACAGAAGTCATATAGTTTTATGAGTAAACTGAAGATTATTCCTCAAAGATCTGGGAGATGATTGTTTGTGTGCTTATCAATGTCTTAAAGAAGATGTACTTATAGACGAAATTGTGTGACGTTCGAGACGATGACTATTCTCTTAAATGGAAGATACGACGTTCCATGAAGACACAATGGTCCACGATTAAGATTTAGAATCTGAAAGGTCAACATTGAATGCTTGACATTTGTTGTGTATCAGTAAGATTTGGACATGTGTTAAACAGTTCAAATGGTGACAGACGTATGTCAGTGAGCTATCATCTGATAGAAGTATGATAAATTCAGTTTGCAGAAGATCTTAAAGATAGAGGAAGAACCATTCATTAATGACAAAAGATGGTGCGGAGTACATAAAAAAAGATAAAATACAACAGTTCAGATTTTTTTGGAGGCCAAAGGCGGAAGCAGTCAGCAGTCAGAGGCGATTGGAAGAAGTCAGCATCATCTCATGGGATAGTAGTCTGACGCAACCAGATTCGGGATGTTGTAATCCCTGAAAAATGGGATCCACTTCTCCAGGAGCCAGTTGAGCTGCATGTCGTAAGGGATAGGGACGTCCAGCACGTTCTGTATGGCACGTCTCAGGCGATTAAAGACGAACGCTGCCCAGTTCACCTCAGCCTGATCTTCAAACGCCATCATCGCCTTCTAGACAGATGGTGAAAAGTTAGTCTCCATGATCGAATTGATAAACACCATCCAGTTAATGATGTCAAAGGACACCATATATTGAGGCTTGAGGAACCCAGCAGGCACAGTTGGATCAAAACTATTGTTCGTTGATCTCCATTCTGGCCAAACTAACCACTCTGGCACCATCTCCTCCATCCGATACTCCATGACTGGCTTTCCTCTGTGAGGCAGCTCGAATACTTCTGCAAGATAGTCAACTATCAGGTTTAACTCCACTCCATTCAAGATAAAGGAGATCTCCATGTCGGTAACGGTGGCATTGTAGGCTACCACCTTGAGCAAGTCCCTGTGGAAGGAGCAAGGCTCGATGGTCACAAAATGTTCCAACCCACTCACCCACAGATTCTCCATCACCCCATTATACACAGCAGGAGTTCTCGCATATTTTGCAGACAGTCCTTGAATATCAAAGATCTTGTTTCTTTGAACGGTGATCCTCAGCCGGTCTTCCGGAATATTCGAAGGAGCAGACATTTTTTCTAAGAGGAATGAAAGGCAAAGAACTTAAAGGAGATCATTTCCAATACCACGGTAAAAGGCTTTTTATAGACAGATTTATGAATAAATCGGGATGGCAAATGGTGAATTCAATGTAGGAAAAGACTCTTTGTGACTCAGAGTCTGAAATGTCAATTCGACATTCATTGCTCAACCACTGCATCAGGTCACCCAAAGAGACATGCTATCAATAGGTCTAAAGGCTAGAGCTCAGAGTCCATAAATGATCATGGAGATGATGCACGGTCCTCTATACTTCACATTAAACCCTAAGGATGGATTCGCGGAACTGAGCAATCTAAAAATTGTTACAGCAGGTTAAGAAGGCGATCAATTTTCTTTTTCTGCGTAGTTCTGAGGTGGGAACAGTTTCTCATAAAGAAAGGCAATGAACAACTTCAAAAGTTTGCTAAAGCAAGTACATAAGGAAAACTGTCATTGGTGGTCGGCCCGAAATTTGAATTTGCCAGAGCAGTCGGCTGAGAGCCACATTTAATGCTAGTTTGAGTCATGGCAAGTCATGCGGAGCCACGTTGCCTCAACCACGCGCACCTCGGACACCACGACAGAATGTGAACAGACGCTATCTACGTCAGCTCTCAGTGAAGTCGTTGATCAAATAAAGTGGGTTATCATCCCAGCCGTGGATTCCAATAGATCAAAACCCCACAAAACCTTATCGATCATCGTCTTTCACAATTGTCACTCTGTGATTTTTTCTTTCTCCAAAATCCGAGCGCCTTCAACTCCTGATACCCAATAACCTACATTAATCTCAATTACCATGGGTAAAAAGCAGCAGCACAAAGATAGAAGTTCCAGCACTTCCGACGACATCGAGTCGGTTACAGTCACAAAACAGACGCCCCATGTCGATCTAGTCTGAATCATGAGAGACGATGTTCTGTCTTATGGAATCGACAAAAGATATCTTCGAGCATCACAAGTTACTAAAGAAAAGATTTTGAATTGGAGAGAGATTGGGTCAATCTCTAAAGACGAAGAGATCGTCAAGGACCTAGTCAAGAAACTCACTAAGAAAAATCTGCTACGATTTCTTACAGCATCCCGCAAAAGATTTAAACCCCATCGCATCGCTGAGTTCTACGAGCACGCAGTAATTGACAAGGATAAAAAATTCTTCACGGCCAAGATCATGCAGAAAGATATAAGGGTTGACCCTGATCTCATTGTCGAATACCTTCATCTACCAAAAACTGATATTCATATTGCCACTTATCTGGAGAAAGACAAAGAAGTGAGGAAGAAGCGCTGGAATGCCTGGAAGAAGGATGATATCAAAGGACCCTTCAAGAATGCTACAAAGGTCTCCGAATTGAAGTCATTTTATAAAATTCTCAGGGAAATTTCCCTTCGGATGATTTACAGCGGCGTTGGATCTTTCTCCGAACTGAGCCAGCCCAAATATGCCTTGATGATGGCACTCGACGATTGTCCAGGTGGAAACTGGGCTGAGTATATCTTTGAGCGGCTGTTGGAGAATGCAAAGAAGAACGATGTCGTTGAAGAAAAAGAAAAGTTCTCTTCAAATGTAAATTTTGGCTTAAAGGTCAGTTACCTTACAGAAGGGTTGCTAGGTTGCAATAGAGTAGGAGATGACCTTGTGCCATCAGATTTCGTTCTGTCTAAGGAACCAGTCTGCATCTCACTCCAAGGAGATAATGGAGACGGTAGTGGAAATAAAGACAAGGAGCAAAGAAGCCCAAGGGAACTACTTTCTCAGTTCCAAGAAAGAAAACAGAGCTTATAGACTTGACAGGCGAAGAACGTAAGACAAGGAGGAAGAAAGACAAAAAGCGGAAGCAAATGAAAAACATTCTCGTTGGAGAATTGCTACGTGTCGAGAAAGGAAAAGGAAAAACTGCTGAAGAACCACATATCAAGAAAAGGAGGGGAGCTGGTTTCGAACTATCCATGTTCACTGCAAAGAAGAAGTTCCGTTTTGATGAACCTCATGAAGGTGTTGGTCAATCTTTCAGAACAAAAGAGCAAATCTTAAATCTAGACATCATGCTTGATGAAGCATTTGAACGCCTGCAGCTTGACACTCTTGATATTCATTTAACGAATGAGCGAGCAGATTTTGAGAAAATGTTTTGCAACTCATTTGATTTGGAGAAGACCACATCACAAGGGCCAATATCTCCTGAAGATGGCCGCACAGCATCAGAATCAAGCGATGAAGAGGTCTTCACTCAAACAGTTAAAAAAGGAGACGGTCCCTTCTTGGATTTAGGGGGAACTGCTCATGGGGATATTTCAGCAGAAACTGATACTCAAGGCAGAGAAGAATCTATTCTAGAGCGCATTCGTGGACGGACAACTGAATGCCAAGCCGCACGGGATGCATCACATCTTGTGCAACTTAAAGCAGCAGTCAAAGCTAAAGATACAAAATGATTGTATCTCAACTGAAGGAAGCAGAGGTAAAGGAGCTTGAGAGATTGAGAAGAGAAGAGGAAGAGAGGTTGCGAAAAGCCGATGAAGAGGCCTTGGCTAAAGCAATCCGACTCTCTGGAGCAATATCTCTTACAGAAACAGCCCAGAAAGCTGTCGAGCTTGTTCGTGAATGACAGTTGAAATTGCTTCTCAAACAACAGTTTCAGCAATTATTCAGAATCAAATCTGCTGAAGAATATTCTATCACAAAAGCTCAGAGAATTCACAAAGAAGAAGAAGAAATTCAAAGATTAGACCGCAAAGCTAAGCAAAGAAGACTTGAGGCCGAACAAAAGAAACGAGAAGAAGAGGCAGCTGAAAAGAAAGCAAGGAGAACAAGCAACAGCTGAACTGAGAAGGAAAGAAGAAGAAAAGACCGCTGCTGAAAAGGCAAGAAATGAGGTAGCAGCAGCATCAACAAAGCAAAAAGAGGTAGAGGAAGCAACCAGTAGAGCTCATCTTCAACTAGAGCTATTTACTGCTACGTCTCAGAGCCAAACGGGCGGAGACTTTGGAGCACTTGACGCATCTGAAAGACCATTGTCTCCTAACCCCATCTCTGTAGCAGCACCTCGTCTAACCCCTGATGTTATGACACAACAGATGAACTAAAAGATCCTTACAATTTTTTATTTTGTCAAAAAGGGAGAACAGATGAGAAATGAACAAGTGAAGCTGCAGTTGCAGTTGATGGAGAGACAAAATGAGCAGATCAGATTGCAAATGGAGCAAATGCAGCAAGCCAGAGACGATGATAGGAAATTTATGATGGACTTAGCTAAAAGTCTTACCATGCAAGCTGGACCCTAGACCTCTGCTGCAACTTCAAAACCAAAAGACGCAGACTCTTCAAACCAAGACAAGGACAAAGACAAATCTCAGGCATAACTGGGGTAACTTCTGAAATGTCTTGTATCCTCTTTTACCACAGTTTTTAACTTTTCATGTACTTGTAATGATCACATATAATGAAAGGTATAAAACTGTTGGTTGGAAGACAACTGCTCATTGTCTCTTACCTTTAGAATTAGTTAAATTCACATGTTCTAGTGTGATCAACATCTTTATCACTCTAAATTTATTAATGTTAATCTTTGTTGGTCCTTGATCAGAGTCGTGTTAAGCAGCAGAAGACTGTTTAACAAATGTAGCGAAATATTTCAAATTATCTTGCACTTAGTTCCTTTTAAACTGTTTAGCCGAAAGTTGGAGTTAAGATTGTTTCAGATATACACTAGCAACTTGAGGTTGCTAGGTGTTAAATCAATGGTAGAAACAATAAAACATTAACAAAGATACAAGATTTATAGTGGTTTGATCCTTAAGATCTACGTCCACTCCTCAGTCGAACACTGAGAATTTCCACTAAAAAGATATATGAAAGTACAAGGATTTGCCGGTCACTTGTAGCAGGTGGTGAGCTTTCGAGCTAGCCACTACAAAGCTATCCTCCGTCACTTTATCTTTTGACAGCTGCGGCTAAGTCAAGGGCGACACCTACATAAAACTTATTCTCGCTGTAATGGAAGCTTTTAAGTTCTTTCCTGAACTCTTCTGTGTCTTTTTTGGCAACATCCCATCTTAGTCAATCTCTTTTTAAAGATGTGACTGTTGGACGCTTTCTAAGATGGAAGTTATCCCAATGATTGATTCTTAAACAAAGTTAAGGAAAATCTTCTTGAATGCAGTGTCAGATATTCAATGTGTTACACTTTTGTTGAGAGCTTGAAATTCTTCTTGTCTCTTTAACGTGCTCTCAACTGACTACTCTTTCGCTTTGCTTCGCTTGAAAAAGTCATATCTCAATAATTGTCTTTTTCGAATTGTAGAAGCAGCTGTAGTTGTAGTAGTAGTAGTAGTTCTTCTCTCTTGTTTGGACTTCTCTTTTATATCTGGAGATTCAAACTTTTGAATCTCCAGACCCGTTAGACACAACGTTCTCTTTGTCCAATCGATCTACTGCTTTTTCCATCCTTTCCGGCTTGGTAAAGTGCTTTTCACCTACTTCGGGAAAGCTATTTGTCCTTGGTTGTACCCTTTGTTAGAACGGGAGTCTTAGCAGAAGTTGCTGGATATTTCCTTGCTTAGCATTCTTTCGAAGAATGCTAGGAACATTCTACTAAGTCCTTAGACCTTTTGAGTGCCGAGATCTTCTAGCAGTCTGTCTTTGTATCCAACAACTGACACCTCAGCAGTTGCGTATTCAACACTTTGAGTCTTGATTCCTGATTGCTACTACTTCTAGCAATCTCCTGAGTATTAGTGAATGCTGACTCCTTCAGCATTCTGCTATCTTTTTACTTCTGACTGCTGAGCAAGTATTCCTAGCTGTCGTTTCTTTCAGCATATAACTACCAACTCCTTAGCAGTCATTCTTCTCTGCATTTGACTACTACCTCCTTAGCAGTCATTTATGTCTAATGACGTCTTTAGCAGCCAACATCTTTCTGACTGCTGAGAACACTCCTAGCATCCACAATCTTTCGAAGTTTTTTGGAATCTGATTTCCTTCATTTCAATTGTTGAATCCTTCAGCCATCTTCTACATCCTCTTCTAATCTATTACAACTAAATATATAGCCTAAACAGGACTTTACAAATGAGTTGCTAGACTATTCTAGACTTCAGCAATGATCCACCAAAATAACTAAGGCTTTGATTCAACAAAACCTTTACAATTTGATCTAAAGGGAGATTTACAACAAAAATCCAGGAATAATTCCCAACAATTTCCCCCTTTTTGGTGTGATCAAAGCCTACTAGCAATTGTTTAATCTATGAAGGAAAAACTTCTGAGTTTACAAGAAATTCTAATACAAGTATCAGATCTAGTCTAGCCATCTAACTCGGAATATAACCAACTCAATCCTAGCAAATATTGGTTTCAATAAATTCCCCCTCAACAAAAGCTGGGAAATAATCTCGATTAAGCGCAAGTAAATGCTCCTTAGGAATATGCTAGAAAATCTAGCACCCAATTAAACAGCAAGCATTTACCACCAATCAAAAGACAGATAACTCAGTACACACATTCATACGACAATCCACATCCAATTTTGTTGAATACACGAATAGTGTATATCAACTAAAACACGCAAAAAGTCAGAAGTGGGCAATGAGTAATTGTCTAATTCTGATTCAGTTTCATATATGATTTGAGAGTTACAAGTACAATGAAACTGAAAAAGCAAAAAAATTTACAGAAGCTAGCTAACATATTCAAATTTAGCTTCAGGAGTCTGGAGCTGGCTTCTTATCATATTTATCAAATTTGCGCATCTCCATTTGCACAAATTTGTCATAATATGCCTTGTTTGCCTCTCTCTCAATATCCTCCCTCTCTAACTTCTTAGCAAGCTTTTCATTCTCCATCTCAAGCTTCTTGAGCTTGAGTTCTATTTCATTTTTTTCAAATCTTCCTCAGCTAACATTCATTCTTCTTCATTAGCAGTGATCTCCTCTTCTTCTTTCTTCTTCATAGCAGCCTCAGCAATTCTTCTTTTTTCCCCCTCTTTGATCGCCGCCAAAAAGGTTGAGGAGAAAGAATTAACACTTGACATCAACTGGTGCTGGGATTCTGCCACTTCTACCTTCATAACTTTCATGTCTTGCTTCACTCCAGACACTTCTCCTTTTACTTCTGTTACTTCTTCTCTTACATCAGACACTTCACTTCTCACATCTGCCACTTCTTTCCTCACATCAGCAACCTCCATAGCCACATGTTCAGTAATGGATATGGGAATGATAGTAGACAGGGCATTTTGAAGAGTAAATTGGACAGCAGTGTCATCATAGGAGTAAAAATCATTGGAACTTACAGGCAGGGCATGTAACGAAGAATTTGTTAGCACTAACTCTCTGCTCTCAGCAGACTCATGAGTTTCTGCAAGTGTCTCAGAAGCCATATCGGCCTTCTGCTGTACAGCTACTCCCATTTCTATACCAACTTCTCCTTGTGCCTCCATGTACTTAGCTTCTTCCTCTATTCGCTCAGCCTCGTCCATTCTCCAGGCCTCTTCCTCGGCCTGAGCAAGTTCGGCTACCCTTGCTTCTTCTACTTCAGCAGCTTGCGAAGCTCTTATCACTTCCGAGATTTCATCCTCCAGAAAATGTACGAGCATTTTCTCCTCGGTGTTATGAGATATGATCAACTCGCGGCTCTTATGCTTTTCCAATTCTTCCTGCTCTCGATCAGCAGCCAACCTAGACAACAACCTCTCTCTCTTCTTAGCCTCATATTTGGCCTGTCGCTGTCTATATCTAGTAGTAGCCTCGGCTTGGCGCTGGAAAAGCTGAATTCGAGCATCGGAGTTGCCCTCTGGAGTAAAATTGGATTTGGGCAGTGATTGGGAGTCGGAGAACATGCGATGTACGCGAATCGCCTAAAGTTGAGTCATGACTTGCTTATCTGTGAACTGCTTGGTGCCAGGAACCTGATCTATCCAGCCATTCGCCCACTTCTCTTCTTTGCGCCAATAGTTAAGGCCCCTCCTGGTTATTAACCACATCCTCTCTTTGAAGCACAGCTCGTGCATGATTTAGTCATATACCTTCCATCTCCTCAGCTCACTTCCTAAAATCTTTCCTTCTTTTGTGTTCTCCTCCGACTCCGCAGAAAATATAGAAGCAATATCTCTCTCGACCTCAGCAGATACAAAATCTTCAATTTCAAAAGTTATTTGAAAAAGGTCAAAGTTTACCTTGTCGTCGACGGAGACCGGAGCACACCATTGGGATTCTCCTGGTCTTGAATCTTCTTCCACGAAGTCCATTAAAGGGAATTATCAGCGTCTGGTTGATTCCTATTGGAATCTTACAGATAAATCTGGCATCAAATACATCATCTGACTTTTCATCTGAATCAGAGTCTGAATAGCATGTGCCCATAAAGCCTTGGTCTTCGTCCTCCTCTTGCACCTTTTTGTCTCAGCATTTAGATCTTGCGTCAAATCAAATATATCCCTCACAAGGTCTTGTTCAAAAGTTGAAGGAATGTCAGTGCTAGGCCTCTCCTTAGCACGCGAACCCTCAGCTGACTCAGAAATGCAAGCCTCCTGCTCAGCATTCAATCCCGAGCCAGAACTCCCATCATTCCCAACTCTCTGAGGCCATCCCTCAACAGATTGCTGAAAACCGGAATGCTGTCTTCCTTCATATTGAACACTACAACTACCACCATGCACAACAGTAGACTCCCTAATGAAAACCCCTCCTTGGCTTTGAGGATGCTCAGGAGCGTCAAACACTCCTGTCCTCAGCAATTTGCTAAAGTCCTTATCGGACATAGCATCCTTATCCTGCAGAGTGGTGGAAACTTCTATAGTTTGCTTCCCTTTCTGTAGCTTAGCAGCCTCCCTAACTGCATGCTCTTCAGCAGATTTCTTCGCCTGCTCAAAATTCCTATCTCTTGCCTCAAAGGTTATCCTCTCCTTCTCCTTCGTGTATTCCCTCCTCTCCGGCTCCTTCTTGTTTCTCTTCCTCTTTCGAGCATTCTCCCTTATAACTTTTAAGCGTTTAGAGAGTGGCTGAGCCGAGAGTGGACTTATTTTCTCTAGTTCCTCAGCAGATGAGATTTTTCAGAGGCTTTGATAAGTTTCCTTCTCTTCTTCTTCTTCTTCTTCTTCTTCTTCTTCTTCTTCTTCTTCTCAGGTGTAGCAGCATTTGATCTCTTCTTCCTGGGTATCTCAGCAGGAAGCTGACCCAATCTCTGAGTAGGAAGTTCTTCTAGCTTCTCAATATCGGCAAGGTCTTGGACGCACCTTTCTGTCTCAGCTACCTTCCTTGCAGCAACAATCTCTTTAAGAGTTAAAGGGATTGCATGCTCCGATCGTTAGTGGCTAATGTTGCTGGATCAACATCATCTTCAGACGTGGGTTCTGTGGGTTCTACATTTGATTTTCCCTTTAGAACTCATGGGCAAGAATTATCCACAGGATCCGGTCTCTTCTTGGTTTGCGGAACGTAATCAGTACGAGATAGTGGCTCACCCTTGTCGAGTTTGGATTTGTCACAGTAAGTCTCAATAAACTTGCTGACCTTCAGCCCGAAGTTTATGTTGGACAAGAAGGTCCCCTCCTCCTTAATCTTCACGTTCTTCTTCGCATGATCCAACCATCGCTCAAAGAAGAACTCAGCCCAGTTCCCTTCAATGCCATCGACGAATGCTATCATCACGATGTACATTTTTGCAGAAACTTCCGAGTACGACCCAGTGTCGCACTGGAACATCTTGATCACAAGATCAGTAAGGAGTCTGTAATCCTCCTGGAACTCATTGATTGGTGTTGCCACCTTCCAAGTGATCGCCTTCCCTAGACTGTCTTTCTTCAAGTCAGGCTTCTTCTACAGCTTCCACCTAACCTCCATTTCGTCCGTTTTGGTGACTTTGTAGCTTGCGATATGTGGGCCTGAGTTGCGAAGCCCAAACTTCTTCGCAAGTATCTCAGCACTCACCGTTATGATTGTTCCAAAAATAGAAGTCTCGAAAGACTTGGAATCTTTTGCTACAACCGCCCTTGCAAAGAACTCAGACACCATGTGAGGTCGGAACCTCAGAGGTTTGGCAGATAAGTATTCGACCACCTTTTCCTTCGCCAAGGTGTCCATCACCCAATTCGGAAAATTGGGAACAACAAGAGGCGTATAAAGAATCCGGTCCTTCATGACCTGACTGGCTCTCTTCTGAGCATTGGAAAGACTAGATTGCTTCTTCTTCTTTGCTAGTGTTATCAGACGAGCGTACGGAATCTCATCTTTGACCTCCTCCTTCTTAATAATCCGAGTAAAATCGGGTGCATGCCTTTCGTGAAGTGGCAAGCCAGCAATAGGAGCTTGGTCTATCCTTAGGGGGTTCTCAGGGGGTGAATCAGCCATTTGGGTATGAGCGGGGGATTCAAGGTTGAGAGAATTTGAGAGTTTGGATGCTTGAATGCTTAAGATTCTAGGGATTCAAAGTGCAGAAGGTTTAAAAATTTGATGTAGTGCGGTGTATGTACCTTCTGAGTAATTGATCCGACGGTTGGAGGAATCACCGATTCAAATCAAATCAACGGTTCAGGAATTGAGACGCTTCGTATGGTATCCCACGCCCCTATGGACTTGAGTGCTTGTGACATGTCGTCTCCTGGTTTGTCGTTGTCTATTGCATGCATTAAATGCGTCGTGTCCAACACATTCATTGAATTTGAAATTCAAAATATTCCCGCTTTCACTTTCCAAGAAAGTCGAAGATTGCTGAGAGTTTGGACTCAGCAATCAACTAGCAGTGGGATCCTTAGCAATCATATGAATTGCTGAGAGCTTGGACTTAGCATTCAAATTCTAGCATCCACATGTTGACTGCTGAGAGTTTGGACTCATCAATCATTTTCTAGCAACCATTTGTACCACTTATTGAATATTATAACTTAGCATTTTGATGAAATGTTGAGAGCTTGGACTCAACATTCAATCTCTAGCAAGAGTCTGATCTTCTTGTTATAATATCACACTACTTAGGACCTGCTGAGAGTTTGGACTCAGCATTCATTTGCATTTTTCTTAGCAACCGTATCTCAACAACAAGATTCAGCACCTTAAAAACGTAAGTTGGGATACATTTTTCTCCATCTTTTTTGAAAATAACCAGAAATCCAAGAAATCCTAGAAAACCAGAAATCCAGAAAGAATGAGAGTTTGAACTCATTCATCCACATCTTTTTCTAACTCCATGAGGCCCAACTTCAGACATAGTTCTTTGAATCTGGTCTCAGCAAGCGGTTTGGTGATGATTTCTGCAAGCTGATCTTCTGTGCATATATATTGAACATCGATATCATTTTTCTCTTGACGATCTCTTATGAAATGAAGTCGGGATTCTTCGTGATGCACCTAGCACTGTTGTTGTTGTCGTAGATTGACACGCATTCTAAAGGAATGTCATAATCTGGTAGTTGCTGCCGAATCCACAGTACTTGAGCACAACAACTTGTGACTGCTACATATTCGGCTTCTGTTGTAGACGTCGCCACCGAGTGTTTCTTCTTGCTAAACCAGCTTATGAGCTTGTGTCCTAGGAATTGGCAGGTACCACTCATGCTTTTTCGATCGATCTTACATCCTCCAAAGTCTGAGTCTGAATATCCGCTGAGGGCTAGCCCATCAGACCTTGGATACCAGATTCCTAGACCTTCTGTACACTTGAGGTATCGGATTATCCGCTTAGCAGTGTCCAAATGCGACTTTTTGGGATTTGCTTGATATCTCGCGCAAACTCCTACAGCATAGGAAATATCTGGCCTGCTAGCTGTTAAATAAAGCAAAGAACCGATAATACCTCTATAAAGCGTAGGATTCACAGCTTCCCCTCCTTCATCAAGGGCAATTTCGCAGCTCGTGCTCATAGGAATCCTTAAGCTCTTTGTCTTTTCTGGGCAATACTTAGCAATGAGATCTCTTGTGTATTTCCTCTGATGTATGAAGATCCCTTCACTTGATTGTTGAACTTGGAATCATAGAAAGTAAGACATCTTTCCCATCATAGTCATCTGGAAGTTACTCTCATTAGCTCAGAAAACTTGTCACACGAGGTTGGATTCTTAGAGCCAAAAATAATGTCATCGACATATATTTGCACGAGTAATATACTTCCTTCATCCTTAATTCAAAAGAGAGTTTGATCAATCTTCCCTTTCTTGAAACTATTGTCCAGCAGAAACTTGGACAAAGTTTCATACCATGCCCGTGGTGCCTGCTTCAAACCATATAAGGCTTTCCTGAGCCTATAGACTTGGTTTCTTTGTTCGAAGCTCGGTGGTTGCTAAACACATACCTCTTCCTTGAGCTCAGCGTTAAGAAAAACACTTTTCACGTCCATCTGCAAGACTAAAAATTCATTATGAGCAGTATATGCGAAAAATAACCTTATTGCTTCCAATCGGGCTACTGGAGCAAATATTTCATCATAATCGATTCCCTCGCATTGTCTGTATCCTTTTGCAACTAGACGTGCTTTATTTCAGATAACCATTCCTGATTCAGCCTTCTTATTCTTGAAGACCCACTTTGTTCCAATGACACTTTGATACTTGGGTATGTCTACTAGATCCCAAACTTGATTGCGCGTAAATTCAGCTAGCTCACCCTGCATAGCATTCACCCAATCTGTAGATTGTAATGCATCTTCAATCTTTGTAGGTTCTTCATGTGATATGTAGCATGCCAGCGTTGCATTTCCTTGTCTCGTCCTTATTGGATCGTTGATGTCGTCAATGATAGCATCTAGAGGATGATCACGTAGCCATCTTGGTTTTGGGTTGCTGGGTGCTGGTGTTTCAAAGCTTGCATCGTTGCTGGATTGTTGTCTGCTAGATCATTTTCCTCAGCAATCACCTGAAGTTCAGCATTTCGTATCTCAGCATTCTGAATCTCAGCATCTTGAATCTAAACATTCTCTTGAGGTTCATTATTGATATCCAAATGCTCAGCATCATCCTTGGCAATGTCCTCAGCAGTGCCCAATCCTTCTTCAGCATCTTGTGCTGGATTTGGGATTTCTTCATCATCTTCATCGATTGATCCCATAATTTCTAAATTATCATTAAGATAAATTTGTTTGGAGGCCTCAACATGATTGTTAGCATCACTGGCTGATTGAGCAGTTTGGTCACTTGTTGAGTGTTTCTGTGTTGGATTACAATCATTTATCGACTTAGTCCAATCAATCTGCATATTTTTGAAAGAATTCAAGCTAGATTGACCAAGGACATCATTAGTCTCATGATTGTCATCCTTTTGCTCTCTTATAATCCTGCGCACTAAAGTAGACTCATAAAAAATACCATTGCATATTATTTCCACGACTTGAGTCATCTTGTTTAACACTCTATAACCTTTGTGAGAAGGATGTCCATATCCAAGGAACACAACTTCACCAGACTTAGGCGAGAAAGCGTTAAGCTTCGACTTCTCGTTGTTATGAATATAACATGTCAAACCGAAAGCACGAAGATGGATTAGAGAAGGCTTACGACCATTATACACTTTGTATAGAGTTTTGTTGAATCTTCCATTATTCGCGCTCCTGTTTTGAGTGTAGCAGGCAGTCATGACTGCTTCGCCCCAATACTTCCCACTTAGCTCAGAGTCGGCTAGAATCGACCACACTGCTTCTTTTAAGTTCCTATTCCTTCTCTCTGCTAGTCCATTAAGCTGAAGAGTTCTAGCAGTGGATTTCTCATGCTCGATTCCAGCTTCGGCGCAAAAGTCCATTAGGATGCCGTTGCAAAACTTTGTCCCATTGTCTGATCTTATCCTCTTAACCGTGACTTCTTTGCTGTTTTGCTCCTTTAGGATCAGCTATGGTAGGATGAGCTTTACTTCATCCTTAGTCCTTAGCAGTCTAACCCACGTAAACCTGGAGACATCATCAACAACCACAAGAGTGTAAATCTTTTTACTTACAGTAGCTGGAGTGATTGGGCCAAATAGATCCATGTGCAATAGCTCAAGGATTCTCTCAGAAGTGGCCTTCTCCGGATTTGTTTTGAAGGATGCCTTCGTTTGCTTCCTTTGCTGGCAAGCTTTGCATATGCCTTCCTTTTTTAAGGTCTCCTCAGGCAATCCCACAACAAGTTTGTGCTTTGCTAGGTAGTTGATGGTCTTGACGTTCAAATGAGTCAACCTCTTGTGTCATAGCCAGTTTGTTTCTTCCTTGTTGAATGCTACGAAGCAGGAATGTTGTTGGCCGCTTTGCCAATCAACAATGTATAGGCCACCCTTGCGGATGCCTCTTAGCTTCACTTCAGCTGTAGCATTGTCAACAATTTCACACCCAATGTTAATGAAAGAAACATTGTACCCATTTTCGCTCAATTGGCTAATGCTCAGCAGATTATGTTTGAGGTTGGAGACGAGAACAACATTGATGATCCTTATTCCATTTTGCTCGATGCATCCTCTCCCAATCACTCTTCCTTTGCTATTATCACCAAACATGACTGTTGGGCCATGAACTCTTTGAAGTTATAAAAATAATTCTTCTCGCCCCGTTATGTGTGCTGAGTAGCCACTATCTAGGATCCACTCATTTGACATGCTTGATGTCTTAGCTCTTGGACCCTGTTCCTGCAAAAAATCAACGAATGTCTAGGTACCCGCTTACTATCGGGTCCTGTAGGATTAGCATGGGTCATAGTTCCTTTTGGAACCCACATCTTAGTGATCTTCAAGATTTTCTTCTTGACATCACTTTTAGCAACCTTCTCCGCCTTAATTGGATAAACAAGTTTTGCATAATTTGAACGAGGTGGAGTGGTGTGCTTATTAGCCGTCATAGTCCTTTTAAAAAGAAAATGATTGGACTCAGGCCTCACATAGTTGTTCCACCTATGTGGTGCGAACAGCTGATACGGTGGTCTTACAGCATGGTATTCAACCTGCTTGCCCCTATTGAAGGTAGGATTTGTTATCCTAGCATTGGATGCACAATGCTTAGCATTCATCCTAGAGACTGCTGAGTGTGGTTTAGCATGCATTCTCTAGGTCCTCTCCTTTTTCTTTAGCATTGAATTTTCCAGCAGAATCGAATGTAATCTTTTTCTGCTTAGAAGATTCGACATTTCCAATCAAAACCTGCTTAGAGGTTTTTCCCACGACATCTACATATCCAAGCCCCACTCTAGATCTATCAGAATGATATCTCTATTGGCTAACAAGAACTACCTTGCTTGTTGTGTATGCACAAATGCAATCCTCATTAGTTTTATTCTTAAGAACTAGATTCTCCTTTTCAATATTTTGAAAGTTTTCAACAAGTTTGGAGTTATCAGCTTTGAGTTTTAAAAATTCCTCACCATCAGACCTCAGTCTTTCGACTTCCACGGTCAAAGATATAACTTTGGTTTTCAGTGAGGTTTTTTCTTCCACAATAGCATCTTTCAAAGCGTACATTTTTTAAAATTCTATTGAGAGCTTATTGAGATAATCATCCTCGGAATCTAAAGAAGAAGAATCCTCCGATTGATGCATGATTGCTGAATTTGAAATGCTAATAGGGTTTACCTACTGAGCATCCACTGCTAGAGCCGACTCAACAATTTGCTCATCTTCAGCATCCAGATTATCAACGATATTCGCCATTAGGACCAGCATGGCCTCTTCATCATCCTCTTCTGAGGAGTAATATTCCTCTTCATTGTTCAGGATATAGGGCACTTCTGTCCTGGTCAGCAGTGCTCTGGTGACTGCTTTGACTGCTCGCCTCTCAAACCTTTGTTTGAGATGCTCTCTTTCTTCTTTGCTCACACTAGGACATTCGTGCTTTAGGTGGTCTTGCAAGTTGCATTCAAAGCACGTCCTTGGCTTCCTTTTTGCTGGTCGAAAGGATGGTGTGAGCTTAGCTTCTTTAGCTGCCTTTTCTGTTTTTGCTTCTAGCATGAGTTTTTGATGCTTTCTCATTTTCTCTTCAAGCTCACTGATCTTGAGATCTTCTTGTTGTGAGCTTGAGTTTGAAGCAACCTCCTTTGCTGGTGAAGCTGGTGCAAATCTTTCATTGTTGTGGAAGGGCTTCCTTGGCTTCCATCTTCCAGCATCTTTCTTACCAAAGTATGCTAAGTATTCCAAGTTCACAGGGTTTGTTGACGAAGTTTGAACCACAGCTGCTTCGTTCTTTTTGGATTGTTGTATGATAAACTCGTGAGTTTTATGTTGAGCGAATACCTGAGATGTAGTCATTTTGCTGAGGTCTCTCTCACTCAGGCTCGTCATTTTCACGAACCAATCGTTCCTTGGAAAGTTTTTGGAAATGATTTTATTATTCATTTCTCCATTTTCATAGGTCTTTCCCAAGTTCCTGAGCTCTCCCACGATGGTATTGAATCTTTCTTCCATCACTTGAATGGTTTCACCTGTACGCATTGAGAAAGATTCATATTTGTCAACGGCTACCTGGAGTTTATTTCTTTTCATTTTTTCTATCTCCTATGGAGATGCGCACACATAGTCCCACATCTCCGTAATTGTGTCAAAGTTTAGAACTTTGTCCGCCATCAACGGAGGCAGACAGTCGAGTATTAGCTTCTTTGCTAGATACTCCAACTGAGCTCTCTTCTTATCCTCTACCATCCATTCGTAGAAATTCTTCTCGACCATTTGTGGCTGCCCCTCCTCAGGTGGGCCGGCAAAGATATTGGTTCGATCCTTAAGATCTATGTCCACTCCTCATTCGAACACTGAGAATTTCCACTAAATTGATATATGAAAGTACAAGGATTCGCCGTTCACCTGTAGCAGGTGGTGAGCTTTCGAGACAGCCACTACAAAGCTATCCTCTGTCACTTTATCTTTTGACAGTTGCGGCTAAGTCAAGGGAGACACCTTCATAAAACTTATCCTCGTTGTAATGGAAGCTTTTAAGTTCCTTGCTGAACTCTTCTGTGTGTTTTTTGGCAACAGCCCGTCTTAGTCAATCTCTTTTTGAAGATGTGACTGTTGGATGCTTCCTAGGATGGAAGTTATCCCAATGATTGATTCTTATACAAAGTCAAGGAATCTCTTCTTGAATGCAGTGTCAGATATTCAATGTGTGACACTTTTGTTGAGAGCTTGAAATTCTTCTTGTCTCATTAACGTGCTCTCAACTGACTACTCTTTCGTTTTGCTTCGCTTGTAAAAGTTATCTCTCAATAATTATCTTTTTCCGAATCATAGAAGCAGTTGTAGTTGTAGTAGTAGTAGTTCTTCTCTCCTGTTTGGACTTCTATTTTATATCTGGAGATTCAAACTTTTGAATCTCCAGACCCTTTAGACACAACGTTCTCTTTGTCCAATAGAGCTATGCTTTTTCCGTCCTTTCCAACTTGGTATAGTGTTTTTCACCTACTTCGGGAAAGCTATGTGTCCTTGGTTGTACCCTTTGTCAGAACGGGAGTCTTAGCAGAAGTTGCTGGATATTTCCTTGCTTAGCATTCTTTCGAAGAATGCTGGGAATATTCTGCTACGTCTCTTAGACCTATTGACTGCTGAGATCTTCTAGCAGTCTGTCTTTGTATCCAACTGTTAACACCTCAGCAATTGCGTATTCAACACTTTGAGTCTTGATTCCTGATCGCTACTACTTCTAGCAATCTCTTGAGTATTAGTGAATGCTCACTCCTTCAGCATTCTGCTATCTTTTTACTTCTAACTGCTGAGCAAGTATTCCTAGCAGTCGTTTCTTTCAGCATATGACTACCAACTCCTTAGCAGTCATTCTTCTCAGCACTTGACTAGTACCTCCTTAGCAGTTATTTCTGTCTGCTGACGTCTCTAGCAGCCAACATCTTTCTGACTGCTGAGAACACTCCTTGCATCCACAATCTTCCGAAGTTGCTTGGAATCTGATTTCCTTCGTTTCAATTGCTGAATCCTTCAGCAATCTTCCACAAGCACTTCTAATCTATTACAACTCGATATATAGCGTAAACATGACTTTACAAATGAGTTGCTAGACTATTCTAGACTTCAGCAATAATCTACCAAAATAACTAAGGCTTTGATACAACAAAATCTTTACAATTTCATCTAAAGGGAGATTTACAACATAAATCCAGGAATAATTCCAAACAATCTTGAAATATCTCACCCATTTACGGGGAAGATTAGTTAGAGTAGGTCGAGTATAGAAGAAGCACACTTCTAAGTAGTGTTAGATTTCCAAAACATTGTAAACTCAGAGCAACTGCATCTTCTTTTCGACTTTGAAGGTATGGTTTTGACAACATCAAAAAGGGGGAAATTGTTAGGTATTGATATGTGAATCCAACCTTTAATCTTGATGTTTTGATGTGTCAAATCTGAATACCATTGTCTAGAGTTACTACTTCTGTAATCCTTGTATAGGACTATTAAGTTGTATTAACTAGAAAGGAAACATTCAGCAAGAGAACTGTTGTTGGGAATTATTTGTAAATTCCTCCCTTAGATCAAAATTGTAAAAGGTTTTGTTGAATCAAAGCCTTAGTAGTTTGGTCGATCATTGTTGAATTTTAGCATAGTCTAGCAACTCCAATGTAATGTCCTGTTTAGGAAAAATATCGAGTTTTAATAGATTAGGAAGTGCTTGAGAACATTGCGCAAGGATTCAACAAATGGAACGAAGAAAATCAAATCAAGCAACTTCGGAGTGCTAGAAGAGTTCTCAGTAGATGGTGGCTGCTAGAGACATCAGACAAGAATGACTGCTAGAGATAATAGCGGTCAAGTGCTAAGAAAAATGATTGATAAGGAGTTAGCAATCATATACTAAGGAAGAGACTGCTAGGAGTCTTACTCAGCAGTCAGAAGCAAAAGGTAGCAGAATGTTAAGGAAGATAGCATTCGCTAGCACACAAGCAGATTGCTAAGGAATAGCAATCAGCAGTCAAGACCTATATGCTGAAATACGCATCTGTTGAAGGAGCCAGCAGATTGAAAAGCGGATTGCTAAAAGAGCATAGTAATCAGAAGACTTAGCAGATCGTTCCAGCATTCTCTGAGAAAGCTAAACAAGGAAGATATCTAGCAATGATCTCTAATACTACCGTTCTGACAAAGAAGAACCATTGTGTCTAACGGGTTTGGAGATTCAAAGTTTGAATCTCCAGATATAAAAGTCGTAGTCCAAACCAGAGAGACCACTACTACTTCCATAACTCACGAACTAAGGAACCTCAACCACATCTGAAAAGGCATTTATAGTGAGACTCATTTGAAAAAGCGAAAAGTGAGAAAGTAGTCAGTTGAGAGCACGAGATTTGAAGCATTCAAAGCTCTCAACAACCGTAGTGTCCCCCACTTGAAGATCTGACACTACATTCGATAGATTCCTTGACTTTCTCAAGAATCTTCAATCATTGGGATACCTTCCAATCATAAGAAGCATCCACTAGTCACATCTCTGAAAAGATATTGACTCTGACGGGCTTTTGCCGAAACCAGACTAAGTTCGGAGAGAACTATAAAATCTCCATTTCAGCAAAGGACAAGTTTCACGAAGGTGTCGCCCTTGACTTGGCCGGAGCTGCGGACTAGAAGATTGAAGCATCAGAGGATAGTCAGTGGTTGACGTAGCCACAGAATGTTGCTTCTTGTTGAACCAGCTAATCAGTTTATGACCTAAAAACTGACAGGTTCCACTTGTGCTCTTTTTATCAATTCTGCAGCCTCCAAAATCTGAATCAGAGAATCCATTCAGCATGATTCCATCAGTTTTGGGATACCAGATACCTAAAGACTCAGTCCTCTTAAGATATCTCACGATTCTTTTTGCCGCTTCCATGTGGGACTGTTTAGGATTCGACTTGAATCTTGCGCAGACTCCCACCGCATAAGATATATCAGGTCGACTGGCAGTTAGATATAGTAGAGACCCAATTATTCCTCTATAAGCAGTTGGATCAATAATTTCTCCTTCTTCATCGAGAGTGATCTAAGAAATGGTGCTCATAGGAATCCTTAGAGACTTCATCTTCTCCGGACAGAATTTGTTGATTAAGTTTTGAGTATACTTCTTCTGACTTATGAAAATCCCTTCGACAGACTGATCAACTTGCAAACCAAGAAAATATGTCATCTTACCCATCATACTAATTTGAAATTTATTTTGCATCAACTGGGCAAACTTTTCACATAACTTGGTGCTTTTACTGCCGAACATGATGTCGTCTACATAGATCTGAACAAGCAGGATGTCCTCTCCATCCTTTATCTTGAACAAGGTTCTGTCGATTGCACCCTTTTAAAAACCATTCTTGAGCAGAAACTGAGAGAGAGAGAGTTTCGTACCATGCTATAGGTTCTTGCTTCAATCCATATAAAGCTTTCCTCAGTTTGTAGATTTGGTTTCCTTGCTCAAAACCTGGGGGCTGTTCGACGTAGACCTCTTTCTTTAATTCGCCATTAAGGGAGGCACTCTTCATATCCATTTGAAGTACAGTGAAGTCATGGTAGGCAGCATATGCCAAAAATAGCCGAATGGCCTCCAGTCTGGCAACTGGAGCAAAAGTCTCGTCGAAATCGATCCCTTCATACTGAGCATAAATTTTGGCAACCAATCTCGCTTTATTCCTTACGATGGTGCCGGTCTCATCTCTCCTATTCTTGACCCACTTAGTACCAATCACGGACTGATGTGTTGGTCAGTCCACCAGAAACCACACATTGTTGCCACTGAATTCTGCCAATTCTTCTTCCATCACATTGATCCAATTTGCTGATTGAAGAGCTTCTCCAATCTTTACTGGTTCGACTTGACAAATGAAGCAAGACATCAAGGCAGTTCCTTGTCTTGTTCCAACTGGATTGCCAATGTTATCCAAGATAGCTTCAACGCGGTGATCTCTTAGCGAGCTAGGCTTCTTCACAGGTACGGCTTCAGCGGGAGCAACTGGAGTCTCAGAAATTGTTGAAGGTTTCTGATGATATAGTTCACCTCTAGGTTCTTGAGCTGCTTCACCTCCTTCTTCTGGAACTGTATTCTGAGTAGCAGGTTCCTCAACTGTAACTGGCTCTTCAGTTGCAGCTGCTTCTTCTGCGGCCTCATGGTTGACCTCCTTAGTATCAGCTTGCTCTGCTTCAAAAACCATTGAATTTATTTTAGGGGGCTTCTTTTCACTTTGATCTTCGATGTTAACGAAATTTAAGGCCTCAACAATAACATTAATATCATTGGCCCTCTCGACTGTTTGGGGTTCAGCTGAGGCGACTGGAGTCTCGGAAATATCATTCATAGATCTAGCTAGAGAAATTGTTTGATTATTTTCAAGATCACTTCTAGGTTCCTCATTGACATCCTTGATCTCATGATTTTCCAGACCCAGTTCTTAAAGTGTTCTGCGCACTAGAGTAGCTTCATTAAAAACAACATGACATGTTATTGCCACAAGTTGGGTTGTCTTATTGAATACCCTATATCCCTTATATGAAGGATGTCCATTCCCAAGGAGCACACCTTCATCAGCCTTAGGGCTGAATGTATTCAATTTAGACTTACCATTATTGTGAATATAACATGGAGACTTAGGGCCGTGTGTTGAATGCACTTCGATTCTGCGTGTAGCAAGCTGTCATCAAGGCTTCTCCCCAAAATCTTTTTCCAAGGTCGGTCTCAGCCATCATGGTCCTTACTGCTTCCTTGAGTGTTCTGTTTCTCCGCTCAGCACGACCGTTTTGTTGAGGAGTTCTTGGAGTAGACTTCTCATGACCAATTCAAATTTCAGCGCAGAAATCCATAAGGGGTCCATTGTAAAACTCTGTTCCATTATCGAACCTTATCCTCTTAACTGTCACACTTTTGTCATTCTGAAGACGGGTAATCAGTTTTGGCAGCTGAATTTTGACTTCGTCTTTGGATTTGAGCAGTACCACCCATGTATATCTTGAGTAGTCATCAACAACTACTAATTTATACTTTCTTCCTCCAATTGTGGGAGGAGTAAATGGACCAAACAAATCCATGTGTAGAAGTTCCAAGATTTGTTCTGTGCTTGTTGTAATTGGCTTGTTCTTGAAGGAGGCTCTTGTCTATTTCCCGAGCTGACAAGCTTTACAAACTTCTTCTTTCTGGAACTTCTTCTGTGGCAGTCCTTCAACTAAATTATGCTTCGCCAGATGTCTGATCGAGTTGAGGTTCAAATGACTCAGTCTTTTGTGCCTCAACCAGTTTACTCCTTCAGATGAACTATACGCCAGGAGGCGGGTTCCCCCTTCTGCACTGGACCAATCAACAATGTAAAGACCACCTTTCCTGATTCCTCTGATTATGGTCTTGTGACTCACCTGGTCTATGATGTGGCATTCTGAATCTTCAAAACTGACAATATAGCCACTCTCACTCAGTTGGCTTATACTTAGAAGATTGTGTTTCAGATTGGTGACTAAGGACACAATCTGAATGATGATTCCATTGTGCTCCACGCATCCTTTTCTAATTACTTGTCCCTTGGCCTTGTTCCCAAAAGTGACCGATGCTTCTTTGTACATCAAAAGATTCTTGACTAAATCTTTTTCCCCTTTCATGTGTGCCGAGCACCCGCTATCTAATATCCATGATTTTGCTTTCTTTTGAGAACTCGGTCCCTACAAGACAAAAAAAATATTTAGGTCCCCGTATCCTTTCGGGTCCTGCAAAGTCAATCTTCTGGATCCAACCTTTTACTATCCACACTTGTTTCACTCTTATAGTTCGTGAAACTAGATCACTCTATGGTGATTGATCAACCTTTCTTCTAAAGTAATGCTTGTTGTTTGAATGCAAGTTATGAAATATTGTGGTGTGTGAACTCTTCCCAAAATGATTGTTCTGGAAAGAGTCTCGAGAAACTGTTCTCGGCTGAATAGCCATCATAGTCTTTTGAGAGTAAAACTATCTCGACTCAGGCCTCGAATAGATGTTCCTCCTGTTCGGATATTTGTTAAAACGAACCTGAATTCTATCATAACTTCTCGGATTATTATCCGGTTGTCGAACTGACTTCCTTGCAACATTTACATGTTGCTTAGTCATTCCTGTTGGTAAAACTGGATACCTTGCATAAGGAACATTACGTTTATCCAGTTTACAGGGAAGGCCAGTTTTCCTCTCTACAGTTTGCTTGAACAGTTTACAAACTGTGTTAGCTCTCTGTTGAGGTGCCAGTTTTGGGTTAGTTTTTGACCAACATTTGGTCTTGACATTTTGTTTAATTGGCTTTTTGGAAATGACCTTTCCTTTCTCCAACACAGTACCTAAACTAAGTTTTGCCTTAACAAAGCCTAAAAATGTTTTCTCAGTTCCTGAAATGGATGCGTGATTTCTCAAAACTTCATATTCATTATGACACTCTATAAATCTAAGTCCAAATTTATCGGATGATGGTTTTTAAGCATTCAAAATCACTTTCAATTTTCTTGAGATCTTTTTAAATGAGCAGTCACACTTAGTAGGCTCAAGTATCTTTAAGGAATTACACTCTTTTGAAACATTTTTGAAATCTTTGAGAAGCATAAAATGTTTTACCTTGAAATTTTCCAGTTCCTCACTGAGTGACCTCGTTCTTTCGACTTCATTCGTCAAAACTGGAATATCTAATTTCAGTGAGGCATTTTCACTAACTAATGTATCTTTAATCTCATGAAATTTTTCAAATTCTTTTATGATTTTTTCAATAGAAACGTCCTCTGAGCTTGAATGACTGGGTTCAGAGTTTTCTTCAAAACATGTAGATGCACTAAATGAGCGTAGATGGGTTGCTACCACTATATCGCAGTTTGAAGCGCTGTCTTCTTCGTCGATAACATCTCCATCAATAGCTGCCGTGAAGGCAAGAAGTGCTTCCTCATCATTCTCATCCTCAGACATGTAGTACCCATCATCATCCTCAGACATTCAGTTCTTGTAAGCATTGCTTGGGCCACAACTTTGGATGCATGATAAGTTCATTATTTCACTCACTTATCTATATTATTTTCTACTATTTTATGTATTTTTCTTAAGTTTAAATATATATTTTATGCATGAGTCTGTTATATGTGGTGTTACGCTTGTCATGGTGCGTTTTTGCAGGATTAAGGCTTAAATTCACTGGAAAACTATTCCGAAAGCAGTGACGTGCAAGAGTAGCAGTGATGAATTATACCACACAAGAAATTCGGGCTATTGGCGCATATCAATAGATAGAGCTTTGAGTTATCTTTCCAACGCAACAAGAATCGGGTCAATCGGAGTTCGGGAGTGGAAGTTATGGCCAAATCCGTGAGACCGCACAGACGGGGCAGAGCTCAACTTCGACCGACACGAGAGTCGACATCGACCGAGGTGCAGAACACATGCGTCGACCAACGCCGAGCCACCTCGATCGAAGTCGACAAAAATCTGGCAAAAATTGAATTAAATCTGAATCAAATCATATCTTTAGCCCCATATTTGAAAGGATACACATCCACAACTATAAATAGGCCTTAAATTCGAGTTTTATTGATCCATCATCATCTCTTATCACCTATCATCACCTCTTATCATCCTGAATCATATTTTACAACTCTTGAAGCATTCAACATCCTTTATTTTCAAGCACGAATCTTTATTTTTCTTGTAAGTTATTTTTATGCACTTTAATAATATGTTTTGTTTTTGTTTTCTATCTGCTAAGAGTGGCTAGAAACCCTAGCGGGTTTGAGGGCAACGAATATCAATGGAATGCATATTTAATTGATTAACATTGAATTGCTTGGTTTTGAATTCCTGTTTGAATTGTTAGGATTTAGAATAATCAGATCGAAAGATATAATTAATTCTAGGTTTACAGTTATTGATTCAAGGACTGAAAAGTGAAAATTGATAACAGGAAAAGGATTTCAAATACAATTAACAATCTATCCGAGGGGAAGATAATAATTGTAGGGTTTAATCTGAGGATTTATGAAAGATTGATTAGTATTGTGTTATTGAGGCCGATAAAGCATATACATTCACATACTAGTAATCTAGGCTATAATTATCTAACCAAGAAGTTATAGTACATTAAGATTTCCCACCAAAGCAAGTTAATTGATTATGTGTATTTTGATTGATAGTTCGCCCTAGGATTTGTGTCTCTATAAATCTGCTTTAAAAATCTTTAAATTTCCATTTTATTTCTTTAAATTACAAAACTCAAAACCCCTGATTTCTGATTACTCAAACAATAGATTTTAGGATCATGGCTAGTACATGAAGTAATTTCGTTATACAATTCCTCTGGGTTCGACAACCTTAGGGTTAACTATTAATTTATTTGCCGCTGTATCTGCAATTAGTCTGTAGAATTTTACAGCGATCAATGCTCTCCTTTCAAACACCTTCTTCAGTCTGTCTCTTTCCTCCTGAGAAACTAGTGGGCATTCATGCTTCAGATGATCTGGAGAGTTGCATTGATAGCACGTGGGTGGCTCTCTCATTGTTAACATTTGCTCACTCGATTAAGTTTCCTTCCCATTTCCTTTGGCCTTCTCGAGAAGTACGGCCAGGTTCCTCATTTGTTCCTCCAGTTTGGCAACTGACAGTTCAGTTTCCTTCTTCTAAACTGAGGTGGAGGCATCCTTCGCGGGTGAGGATTGATAGGCAGTTTTCTCGAAGTGAACTTGCCTCTTTGGTCGCCTTTGGAAGTCTCTCTTTACGAAGAATGTTGCGTCACCATCAGCTGCTGAATTTAGGGTTCTAACAGCTTCATTCCTATTCACCATCTGAATATCCCATTCATGGGCTTGGAGTTCGGCGAACAGCTCTTTGCCTGACATTTTTAGAGATCCATGGTCTTTAAACTGGTGGTTTTGACAAACCAGTCTTCCTTCGACAGTCTCGAAAGAATTTCGGCATTCATGTCAGCCGCCTTTTCTTCTCTTCCAAGATTTTTCATTTCGCTGACAATGGCGTTAAACCTTGCTTCCATCGATTTGATTATTTTTCCAGGTAGCATCTGGAAGGATTCATATTTGTCGATGCATATTTATTTCTTATAGCGTCTCATAGCTTCAGTTTCCTTGGTAAGCTCGTTGATCCAGTTCCATAGCTCTTTAGCATTGTCGTTCTGTATGGCTTCGTCCATGAGAGAATCTAGGAGAGATTGTATAAGCATTTCTTGAGCGATGGGATCCAGCTGATGGCGTTTCTTGTCTTCAAGTGTCCATTCTTCTAGTGGTTTATCTATCATTTCGACACCACCTGGACAATCTGCTCCTGCGAGCTGGATTGTAGGCTTCTGGATCTTGAGGGGTACATTCTTCAAAACTTCATCCATCTCAGGATGTTGAGCTCTCAGTTGAATGAGACACCTCTTCTTCCATACTTCGAACTTCTCCGGGTTGTACTCAGGAAGGCTTGGATAAGTCATCATTATCTTGAGATAACCTGATCGCTAAACACACTTAACAAAGAATTAAGAGTGCAAGGAAGTACGGATTCGGTCTTAAGCGACTAAAAACAGGACAGTGTAGAAAGACTGACCCACTCTGATACCACCTGTTGGTCCCAGATCAGAGTACGTATGATGCGCAGCGGTAGTGTAAAATTAGTTGTTCGCACTCTTAAACGCATGCAATTTAGTTTCAACTTCACTCAGTTTTTAAGTAACAGTTTTAAAAACAACAGTTTGCATTAGCCAACAGATTAGATTACAAATTTACAGTTATGAGCAGGAAACAGTTATACACTTCAACACTTTCAGACAAGTGTTGAAGGTTTCAAAAATGCAATTAAAAACTGTATGATGCGTATAGTAAGTACAACTGTAAATGAGGCAGGATATTTATAGTGGTTCGGAGCCTTAAATCCTACGTCTACTCTTCGGAAATAGATCTGGTAATTCACTAAGTAATGAAGATACAATCCTCATGATATATAACCAAAAGCTGTAGAGACCACCGTCCACAACAGAATGGATCACTCGCCCAGGCTGTTGTTTCTTCACTCCGTCTTCATTTCCTCGAAGCCAGGTACCACCTCGAAGTCTCCTCAGAACTGGAAGTTGTCAGAAATGGATTGAGGACAATGTTGGAGTATACTGTAAAGCGAACTTTTAAGCGAGCTTTGTCATGTATTTAATCTTCTTTAAATAACTGAAACAAACGTTATCACATTGTTGCAACCTCATGATTGCATGTATATCGACTTATCTTATATTGTAGACAATGTGGTGGGTGCATCGTCCCACTGAAGATTGCATTGTTAGGTTCTTTATAAGATATAAAATGTATTCGCAACTTAGATAGTTCTGGTTAAACGATTGTTTTAGGTTGTAGTATAAACTTGAGATAACTAGTCTTGGTTATTAGTTTATGCTAGTGCGCGGTGTCACATTGAATGGATCACGGTGAGACGTGTTCTGCTGTTCTGACTCTATGAAGAACTAAGGTCTCGGCGACTTTGTTAATTCTTAACCCTAGATGTGATATTTAGATATATGCAAATGATTGTTTGTTACTTTGACTTACCAGGAGTGAGAATCAAAAGGATGATTCAATATGCTCCGTATCTTGGATAACAACATTATTTGTATGTGTTTATAAAGTCACATTAGGGCACCGTGTCCTGGATATCCAGGTTGATGACATCCCCTTAAGGAGCTCATAACTTTTATCGTATTAAACCCTGCAGGTGGAATTTATCCCGATAAGATAATAATGTTGAGCGGGTACTACATAAGGAATTTAGATATTAATTAATTTATGATGTCAGAGCTTTAATTAATCAATGGATGTGCATTATCTTAAACACGAGGAATTAATTAAGTCAAATAGAAGCCCTGATTCACATCGGGATAGGATGACAGTTGCAACATTAATTCTCTAGTGGAATGAATTAAGGTTATAAGTTCAATATAAATTGTGGGCTGAATACATGTGTTTGGACTTATGGGAGTCCTAATCCTATGCCTTCTAGAGATCCCTGGCCTGGACCAACTAGTAACCCTGAAAATGTCTATAAATAGGATTTGTGTTGAGACAAAAACCTAATGATTCCATAAGTTCATGTGTTGAACGACAGCTAGGGTTTAGCTCTCTCAAACATTGTAGATCCAGATTTACTTGTCATCTAACGATTCGGAGGATTGTTGTCCACCCGACATCCGATCGTGGTTCGCAGGACACAAGCAAGAAGATCTCCAGTGGAATTGATCTACAGATCTATATAGATCTATTGGCAATCCTTGATCTTCTTGATTTAATTTTATTAAACCATGTATGCGTGCATTTGGTATCCAACATCGATCATGGGGATGAACCGCCTTCACCGGTGTGTTCCTTCATTGGTATCAGAGCCTCGTTCATGGTTGTTGGCTCTGCCTAAAACGTGCAATTGGTTTATTGTATTTTAAATCTTTCAAGCATGTTGTCGATGTTTTATATATTTTTATATTTTTTTTGTTCCTCGTGGCTCCCGATCTATTTTAGTTTTGGCGCGATGGTTTATTCGCGGTTCGTAATAATTTTTCACCACGAGAAAATATGTGGTTAGTGTAGGAAATAATGTAATTTTACTTCCTATAATTTTATATCAATTTTGATGTAATTTCTAGCAAAAAACAAGACCAAGAATCGAAGAACACAAAGAACAAACATCAACAAAAAATTGTCAAATCGCAGTCACGCAGGGGCTTTTCATGGCTCAGCCACGACCTGTCAGCTTGTCGATTGATTTGACCAGCGGTGGGGCTTGAAGTTGGGTCGATGGACATCGCCGCCGCACCACCGACGGCCATGGACGGCGATGGCAGGTGGTGCAGCAGCGGCCGTAGCGTGCGCGATTTAGGGTTGTGCAGCAGGCTGTCTTCGCAGCATCCCCAGCGCGCGGTGGGGCAGCGATTGGCGACGGCGGTGGTAGGCAACCACCGGGACGTTGGGGGTTGGACGGGAAAGTGATGGAGTCAACAGCGGCGAGGGCGAGAAATGCTGGTGGTCGCACGAGAATTCTGTCAAATTTCCGAATTTTCCCACGAAAGTTGCATGTGCCCATCTTCTTTGATCGATTGGCAGCGATCCTGGCGTGGATCGCCGGTGCCGGCGGCAGGGAATGGAAGATCGTGCTTCAGACTTAAATGCCCATGGGTGGATTGGCATTGAAAGCGGCAAAATTAGCGGTGATTGGGTCGTATCCATAATTTCAATGACATGATCTGACTTTTCATACTTAGGGCTTCAATTCCCAGTAGGTTTTGGAGGTTGATTATCGATCATGATGGTGCAATGGGCCGATGAAGTTGGCCTAGTCACATGAAAATCCTAATTTTCTGGGTTAACAGCATGCATGTGGACGTTTTTCCTTGTTCATTCGGAGGTGATCCTCTTATGGATTTCCAGTACCGATGAAGTAAGATTAAAGTTCAAACCTAGGGCTTTAAAGCCCAGTAGGTTATCGGCATCATTGTCATTGGAATCGATGAAAACGGTGGCGAGAAAAGTGCCATGTGCACTGGTATTTCACCCAGGCTGCTCAACTAGCCATTTTATCTGGCCAATTGGCGGTGATTCAAGCATGAATCTCCGGTGTCGTTGGTTGGAGATAGAAGGCCAGATTTTGGTCTTCAAAGCCCAATAAGTTTCGGCTGTTGACTGTGCGTCGTTTGGTAGCAACGGTGGCTTTTAAAAGTCCATTTGTCGTAAATTCAAAAGCCCAAATTTGATTTGTTCGAGGCCCGGATCCAATTCGAAGACCCATTTGAAAAGTTGTATATCCAATATTCATGTAATAGAATAAGTAGATATGCAGGTACACAACTTGGGGCCACGAGGACAATTTATTTGTTCTTGCATGATGTGTGTTTAATTTTCTAAGCATGTTGTATGTTTTACATGTTAGGAGCATGCTAGGATTTATTTAATTCCTACTTGCATGCTGTCAAAAACCTTCAACTTAAAATGACTAAATGAGTTAAAAATAAATTTTAATTTATTTATTTAGGCCTCCACAATTGGTCTTATAAGTGATTGTGTGTGTTGTTCGCGTGATCCTGAGCGTCACCCCCCAACGGATAAAAGATTCACTGGTTCACTTGATAAGACTTCTAATAAAAAATGAATTTTGTCTTTAAATGAAGTGTGTAGCACTCTTGTGACCCTGGGTGTCACCCCCCAACGGATGTGTCATTCACGGTTCATTGGTACATTTTTAATTCAAGATAACCTTAAGAAATTATTTGCAAGCGATGTAAAGTCTTAACGGTAAGGTCATCAATTGTAAATGATTTTCTTTATTGGTTAAATTGTGGTCATTACTTAGATGTGAATTTCTATATAACTCCCCAACGGAGTCCCTGTTTTTATTCACATGGCCTGTGTATATGGTCCGACTATTAATTCCATTAGTCATAAAGTAGAGGTTGACATGATATTGGAATTCAAGATAGTTTGTCTGGTCAATGGATATGTGTGTAAACGACCACCCACCGTGTCTTGCACATATATTTGTTGGACTGTTGGAGGTTGCATAAACATTGATTTTGAAGGTTTCCATATTTTTTTATGCTTCAATTAATGTGATTTAAATGCTTACGTGTTTGCATTTAATTTATTTCAGCTATCATCATGTCGTTTAATCTGCTTATGACTGTTCTCTATCATAATAAGCTTATTGGTCCAATTTGTTTGGACTGGAAATAAATCTGGATATAGAACTGGTTGCTAAAGAGTACATATTTGTACTCAAGACACCTACTCGAGGTCTCTTGAACCCTTACTTCCACTTGAAAGTAATCATGGGTAAAATAGTACTCTGTTGCAGAGTTTCTTGCTGGCTTGATTACGGTGGAGGATCTCATGGGTAAGAGATCACTGACTCTGGTTTCTTTCAAGCATCATCTTCTTTGTGTAATGACGGTAAGAAGAAGAAGCCACAAAAGAAAAAGAAAAGTGGGAGCAGTGGGAGAAAATAAGTAATACTTTCTGGTAGTATGACACCTTTTGGTGGTGTCATGAAACTAAAGGGAAAGTGCTACAAATGCAACCAGTCTTGGCATCACAGATATTATTGTCCCCTCTTTAAAAAGGGTATCTCGGGTACATCTTCTGTTTTAGTTGTTGAAACATGTTTTGTGGCTTGTTCTACTATCTTTTGGATAGTAAATACTGGTGTCACTATCATGTTTGTTTTTCTCTGCATGGTTTATGCAGACAAGACAACTAATGAAGGCGAGATTACTGTAAGCTTGGTAAATGCTGTTAGAGTGGTGGTTGTTGCTGTGGGAAATATGCACTTAATTTTTTTTTCGGGATTGTGTTGTAGTATTAAAGGACGTTTTAAATGTGTCTACTTTTTGAAAGAATTTATTTTCAGCTTCGAAAATAGTTTATGGATAGATTTTCAGTTATTTTTAATAACAATGATGTTATTATGAGAAATAACTCTTTTATCTGTTCTGGCATGCTGGAAGACTCCTTATATACTATTACTTGTGTATATTGTTCTGCAACTGAAACTCATGCATATTCATCGTTTAAAAGAATAGTTTCTTCTATGTTCAATCAAACATATATTTGGCATCTGAAACTGGGTTATGCTAATCTGACTAGGATCCAAAGACTGATAAGTCGTAGATCATTGGAATCTCTCCAAGTTGAACCATTCTCAGTCTGCGAATCCTAATTAGAGAGTAAGATGACATTTAGGCCTTTTTAAGGCTATGGGTTTAATGCCAATGATATGTTGAAAATGATTCAATCTGATTTGTGTGGGCCAGTGTCTATTCAAGCAAGAGGTGGTCTTGAGTATTTCGTGACTTTCACGAATGATTAATGAAGGTTTGGATACATTTACTTGATGCGCCACATGTCTGAATGATTTGACAAATTCAAAGAATTTAAGACTGGAGTGGTGAATCGAAAAGGTAAAGTATCAAGTCACTATGATTTTATTGTAGTTTCTAATACCTCAGTGCTGAATTTAGGCAATACTTATAGGATAACGAGATTACATCTCAACTATCTACGCCTATTTTTCCGCAACAAGTTGGCGTAGAAGTGAGAAGAAAAATAATTCTTTTTGGAGATGGTGAGGTCGATGATGAGTTATGCTACTTTGCCTACTTTTATTTTTGGGTTATGCCTTGGAAACAACGGCGTACCTTCTAAACTTAGTACCTTCTAAATCGATTATAAAGACTCCAATAGAATTGTGGACTGGGCGAAAGTCTAGTTTAAAACCATATTCTGGTTTGGGGTTGCCCAACATATGTGTTGGATAAAGAAATCGATAAGTTGGCACCTAGAATGGAAGTACGGTTGTTTATAGGATATCCTAAGGGTACAAAAGGCGGTTACTTTTAGAATCCTAAAGAATCAGAGGGTGGTGGCTAATACCAATGCCCGATTCTTGGAGGAAAACTATATTAGTAAGCATAAATCAAAGATTATGATCATTGTTAATGAGTAACGAGGAGACAATGGTACATCGAGTGTACTAAGTGTTATACCACAAGAGACTGCACAACGTGTTGACTCTGGTATATCTACACAGGTACAGCCTTGTTGTAGTGGGGGAGATTTTCAATCTAATCCTTTCATGGGCGTGGAGAGTCTTCGAACTTGGTCCACATTGGTGAACACAAAGCTAATTGTTTCAAGGGTCTGGGAGAGTCTTCGGACTTGGTCCACATTGGTGAACATGAAGCGAACGATCCCTAAACTTACAAAGAGGTAGTTCAAGATGTAGATGCGATGTCTTGGCATAAGTCTATAGATTCTGATATTTAATCTATAGATGCTATGGATGGGTATGACCTTCAGACCTTCCTAAAGGCAATATATCCATAGGGTGTTAGTAGGTCTATAGGTGTAAGAGAGGATATGACGGAAATGTCATCGTCTTTATAGCATGGTTGGTGGCGAAGGGATTCACTCAAATAGAGAGAATCGTTTGTGATGAAAATTTCTCACCTGTAGCCACGCAGAAGTCGATCTGCAATCTCTTATCCATAGCAGATTACATGGACTTTGATGTTTGGCAAATGGATGTTATGATAGTTTTCCTTAATGGAAATCTGGATGAAGACATTTTATATGCGGTAACCTTAAGGTTATGTAATGAAATGTTAAGAGCATCTAGTTTGGAAGTTAAAGAAGTCTCTTTATTGACTTATACAAACTTCTAGATCTTGGAACATTCATATTGACGAGGTAATCAAATCCTTAGATTTGAAAAATTGCAAGATGAATGTTGTGTGTACAAAATGAGCAATGGAAACGTGGTGGTATTCTTAGTACTGTACGTAGACGATATCTTCTTATTGGCAACAACTTGAGGATATTGTTGGGCGTATAGATGTGGCTGTCGAAACATTAACATATGAAGGATTTTGGAAATGCTATGCACATTCTTGGTATTAAGATCATTCATGATCAAAATAAGAGATTAATGCATTTGTACCAAGCTTCCTACATCAACACTGTTATTGCCCAGTTTAGCATACAAAACTCCAAGATAGGATTTCTACCTTGGTGACATGGAGTTCCTTTGTCTAAGAACGTGTGTCCTAAAATGCCAAACGAGATGGAGGAGACAGCTAAGGTTCCTTATGCTTCGACAGTAGGAAGCCTTATGTATGCTACGATCTATACTAGACATGATATCTACTGTGCAGTTGGCATGGTGTGATATCAATCTAACCCGGATCTGGGGACTAGACTGCGGTAAAATATGTTCTCAAGTATCTGAAAAGAACTCGAGATTAAATGTTGGTTTACCTATCAGACAGTCTGACCCCTTTAGGTTATTCAGATTCAGATTTTAAGCTAATTGAGATATGAGAAAGCTAACCTTGGGTTATGTGTTTACCTTGGGAGACAAAGCCATATTACGAGGCTGCCTCAGAGGCTGCCAAAGAAGCTGTCTGGCTTAAGAGCTTCTTGTTGGACTTGGGGTGATTACGAATATGCCTAAGTATATCACAATTTTTTGTGACAACACTGGTGCAGTAGCAAACTCGAAAGAACCTAGAGCCCATGTGGGAAGTAAACACATAGTGAGACAGTACCACATTTTACGAGAGATCATAAAGTGAGGTGATATGGCTGTGGAAAATTTGTGTCGTTGTATAACCTGGTTGATCCTTTCACAAAGACTTTGGAAACTTAGATCTTCGGAAAACACGTAGAGGGTCTTGGTTGATGATACATTGCAGCTACACTTTAAGTCTAAGTGGGAAATTTGTAATGACATGGTGTATACTAAAAGTTTAGCTTAAGTATAAGTGGGAGATTGTTGGAGTATACTATAAAGCGAACTTTTAAGCGAGCTTTGTCATGTACTTACTCTCCTGTAAATAACTGAAACAAATGTTATCACATAGTTGCAATCTCATGATTGCATGTATAATCACTTATCTTATATTGTAGACGATGTGGTGGGTGCGTCGTCCCACTGAAGATCGCATTTTTGGGTTCCTTATAAGATATAAAATGTATTCACAACTGAGATAGTTCTGGATAAACTATCGTTTTAGGTTGTAGTATAAACTTGAGATAACTAGTCTTGGTTATTAGTTTATGCTAGTGCGTGGTGTTGCATTGTTTGGATCACGGTGAGACGTGTTCTTTTGTTATGACTCTATGAAGAACCAAGGCCTCAGTGGCTTTGTTAATTTTCAACCCTAGATGTGATATTTAGATATATGCAAATGATTGTTTCTTACTTTGACTTACCATGGGTGAGAATCAAATGGATGATTCAATATGCTCTTTATCTTGGATAACAACATTATGTGTATGTGTTTATATAGTCACATTAGGGCATCGTGTCCTGGACATCCAGGATGATGACATCCCCTTAAGGAGCTCATAAGTTTTGTCGTATTAAACCCTGCAGGTAAAATTTATTCTGATACGATAATAATGTTGAGTGGGTACTACTTAAGGAATTAAGATATTAATTAATTTATGCTGTCAGAGCTTTTGATTAATTAATGGATGTGCGTTATCTTAAAACGGGGAATCAATTAAGTCAAATAGAAGCCCTGATTCACATCAGGATAGGATGGAAGTTACAACATTAATTCTCTAGTGGAATGAGTTAATATTATAAGTTCAATTTATATTCTGGGCTGAATAAATGTGTTTGGACTTATGGGAGGCCCAATCCTATACCTTCTAGAGATCCCTGGCCTGGCCCAACTTGAAACCCTAGAAGATGTCTATAAATAGGATTTGTGATGAGAGAAAAACCTAATGATTCCATAACTTCATGTGCTCAACAACGGCTAGGGTTTAGTTCTCTCAAACATTATAGATCCGGATTTACTTAGCATCTAACGATTCAGAAGGTTGTTGTCCACCCGACATGCGATCATGGTTCGCACGACACAGGCTTAAAGATCTCCAGTGGAATCGATCTACAGATCTGTACAGATCTATTAATAATATTTGATCTTCTTGATTTAATTTTATTAAACCATTTATGTGTGCGTTTGGTATCCAACATCGATCGTGGGGATGAACAGCCTTCACCGCCGTGTTCCTTCAGACAAACCTCCATTCTCCTTCTCCTGTGGGTGGATAGTTCAGTTCTTCCCAGAATGTATGTTAGTTGGCAGTTGCCCGTAATAACCTTATTTTCCTTAAAAAATCAGGTTGTTGTGTTCTCACTTGAAAAGTAAAAACACCAAGAGAGTAGATTAAGTCGAAAGACTTAAACCTCATGTACACAGGGTTACACAATGAATCTCGAAAGATTCCTTAAGCAATAATGCCTCGTGTTCAATAAATGAACCACGCAAATAATGCCATTCGGTTCAGAGCTTTCAACGTGTTAGAGTTTTAAATTCAGCAGAGTGACGGCAAGGTTTTCAAGTGCATGATTGGATTTGTGCGTGCGTGTTTTTTCTTTGATCCTCCTGCTATTTCTAGATTGGAGATTTGAAAATAGTCGGTAGAGACATTTTGGAGGATGTCCAATTACTGTTCATCCTTCTCTATAAAGTAGACCTGCTCCTCTACCTTTTCTGAAACACTGCCACGCTTTTGCAGGGCAGTTTGTACTTGATGTGTCAGACGCCGAACAACGTTGTACGCCAGTTGTAACTGAGCATTCCCTCGTCTCTTATCATTGACTTTTTTAATGTTCTTTTATGACTGATCAACATCTTGCTATTCACGTATTCCTTTGACGTGAAACCGTCCTGATCTGATACTGTGAGCGCCTCTCGACAGTTTCTTTATGAAAACTGTGTCCACGGTTTTCTTTAATATACAATCCTTGACAGGTGAAAGACTGTCTGCATAGTTTTTTGCGTCTGTTACTCTGCTCAGTTTTTCTCGTCCTTTATCCTTGACAGTTTTCTCATCTGGACGGCTTCTTCTTCATAAACTGTTCCATAGTTTTGACAGTTCTTTTCTTCTAGACTATTACAACTCAATCATCCTATACAAGGATTACATGATGTAATAACTTTAAGGCCTAGACTTTGGTACACAGTTTTGACACATCAAAACGCAAGTTTAATGGTGGGATTTCTATATTAACACCTAACATGTATGATAGGAGAGTGTAGATCTAGTAGAGTGGAAACTAGCTAGGCACTTTGTGTGTGGTTTTAAGACTCAGAGTTCGTGCGAGATCTATGCTCTAGCATATAGGACAGTGAAAGAATGAAAATTTATAACTCAAGTGTATTTCTCTTCTTTTGTTTCCACGTGTTAGTGATCATTTGTGATTAGTTTATGATCACAAATGTTCAGAAGGGTTGTTAATATTGTTCATTTCGGTTTGCTTTTCACTTTATTTTATTGCACATTTAAATTTGAGTACTAAACCTATTTTGCAAGCAATATTGGGTGCACGACTTGATTAAACACTCTCTAGGGTTCGATATCTGGTCTCCAAGACTATATTACTTGTCGATTGCGTACACTTGCGCATAGTTCTTTAGTTACACTGCAGCACAACAACAACTACCACAATTAATTAATTTCTCATTTCCTGAGCAGTACCACTCAAACCTTATTACTCGTGCTTGAACTTAATCAGCCTGCATGACTTTAGCACGATGAATGTTATTGAGCTCCTCAGGGAATGTCCCCATCCTATTACTCGGATATGGTAACCTAACTCCTATCTCAGGTTGTAATGCACGAACCACTGTTACCCATGATGTGGGTGTACGAGCACGTTACTCAGGCTCTCCACCATGGCAAGTCAAAGCAATAGTCGACCCGTGCATACCCCTAAACCTTTGTTAGGGTTTGGACTCAATCAAGATCAAGATCTTGTACTCTCCAATGACAGACAGCTGAATACATCTCACTGTGGTCCAATCAATACGCAACCGCACGTACCAGCATATCAAGTAATCAAGACAGATTACTTCTTTCCGACTATGCTGCAGCCTATACCGACAGACTTATCCTCGTACGCTGGCTGTGATAATATTTATATCTCACTAGGTGAAGTGAACATATTGTCTTCTGCAATCTAGAACACGCAGTATGATCGTCCCTATAGGTAAGATAAGAGAATAACATTGTTACTCACATGTAAGTTTGTTAAACAGATAGGAAATACCGTTGAATGTATACTCATCATAATAAATGCTTTCTGTATACAAACAGATCCCATGCATCTAATTTTGGGTGATCTTGCCACATGTAGGCCTCTCATTGGATAAAAAAATCAAATATCATTTTCTTATTTATTTAACATGGAAAATTAATTTAATTAATTCTCAAAAATTAAAAAAATTGATATTTAATTAATTAAATCCACGTGACGCAATTTTATTTGTTGTGAATATTTTAGTGTCTACACCCCTCTTTCCCTTCCACCTAGCACTTTTGGTGATCTCAGTAAATTGGAGTTGAGCGAGAAGCATATTGAGGCATTGCTTGCCACAGTAAGGTAAATGATCCGTTTTGGGTTGAATGTTTTTGTTGGAAAAGAAGTGATCGAAAGTTTGAAAGATTTATTGAAGAATCTTGTCTTGAGGGTAAAGTAAATGAACTTTTTTGGGTTGAGTATTTTTGTTAGAAAAGAAGTGATCAAAAGTTTGAAAGATTTATCGAAGAATCATATCTTGAAGGTAAAGTAAATGATCTTGTTTGGGTTGAGTGTTTTTGTTAGCAATGAAGTGATCAAAAGTTTGAAAGATTTATTGAAAAATTATGTCTTGAGGGTAAAGTAAATGATCTCCTTTGGGTTGAGAGTTTTTGTTAGAGTTATCGAAAGATTGAAAGATTTATTGAAGAGTTCTATCTTGAGGGTAAAGTAAATGGTCAGTTTTTGGTCGACCATTTTTGTTAGAAAAGAAGTGAATGAAAGTTTGAAAGATTTATCGAAGAACCATGTCTTGAGGATAAAGTAAATGATCTCTTTTCGGTTGAGTGTTTTTGTTAGAAAATAAGTGATCAAAAGTTTGAATGATTTATTGAAGAGTCCTATTTTGAGGGTAAAGTAAATAATCTGTTTTGGGTTGAGTGTTTTAGTTAAGAAAAAAGTGATCGAAAGTTTGATAGATTTATTGAAAAATATTATCTTATGGGTAAAGTAAATGATCTCTTTTGGGTTGAGTGTTTTTGTAATAAAATAAGTGATCGAAAGTTTGAAAGATTTTTTGAAGCTTGAGGGTAAAGTAAATGATTTGTTTTCGGTTGAGTGTTTTATGTTAGAAAAGAAATAATAAAAAATTTGAAAAATTTATTGAAGAATCCTATCTTTAGGGTAAAGTAAAGGATTTGTTTTGGGTTAAGTGTTTTGTTAGAAAAGAATTGATCCAAAGTTTGAAAGATTTATTGAAGAATCATTTCTCGAGGGTAAAACAAATGATCTGTTTTGGATTAAGTGTTTTTCTTATTAAAGAAGTGACCGAAAGTTTTAAAGATTTATCAAAAAATCTTATCTTGAGGGTAAATAAAGTAAATGACCACTTTTGGGTTGAGTGTTTTTGTTAGAAAAGAAGTGATCGAAGTTTGAAAAATTTATTAAAGAATCCTGTCTGGAGGGTTAAACAAATGATATGTTTTGGGTTGAGTGTTTTTGTTAAAACTAAGTGATCGAATGTTTTAAATTTTTTTGAAGAATCCTGTCTTGAGTGTAAATAAAGTAAATGATGTGTTTCAGGTTGATTGCTTTTGTTAGAAAAGAACTGATCGAAAGTTTGAAAGATTTATTGAAGAATCATGTCTTAAGGGTAAAGTAAATGATTTGTTTTCGTTTGGGAGTGTTTATTAGAAAAGAAGTGATCGAATGTTTGAAAGATTTATTGAAGAATTTCTCATGATGGTAAAGTAAATGATCTCTTTTGGGTTGAGTGTTTTTGTTAGAAAAGATGTAATCGAAAGTTTGAAAGATTTATTAAAGAATCCTGTCTTGAGGGTAAAGTAAATGATCTGTTTTGGGCTGAGTGGTTTTGTTAGAAGAGAAGTGATCGAAAGTTTGAAAGATTTGTTGAAGAATCCTGTCTTGAGTGTAAAGTAAATGATCTGTTTTGGATTGAGTGTTTTTGTTTGAAAAGAAGTGATTGAAAGTTTGAATAATTTATTAAAGAAAATGCTGAAGCATGTAAAGGAAGAAAGGCAGATGTCGCATAAAATTTAAGTACTCTCAAGTATCATTGCAAGAACAACTTAATCTTTCACAAGTAAGTTATTTGTAAATTGTAAATTGATATTATTCTTAATAAATTGGATGTTTGTAAATTGTCATTTGCTGAAACTTATTCAATTTTTATAGATTTCATCTTCAAATGCATCTCATGATGAGGCGATCAAGCATAATGAATCACTAAGCAAATAAGTCGCATACTTGAAAGGTGATGTGCAACAATTTAGTGAGGACCGCAGCAAACTATTCTCACAAGTTCAAAATGTAAACGGTGAAGTTACAAAACGCAAGGAATGTATCGGACAATACGACTCTGAACATTAAAAATAGGAATTGGATGTTTGTTTTTTATTGTATGTTTCATTTTCAAGGTTTGAAATAAGAATTTATCTTATTTATTTTTGTCTTTTTGCCTCATTTGCATCCTTGCAAGAGGCAGGTTGTTGAGGTATTCTTCATGCTTCCCACCTACAATAGTATTCAACGGAGGGACATATATACAAGTTGTAAATATTCAATGGCTAAGACCATCTTCATCCCACAACATGGTTTCCCAGTTTTTTTATATTCATCTTCAACCCAAAATAGAATATTTCATTTTGATTTCTTATATTATTCATTTAATATTTCATTATGAATTTATTATATTATATATTTTAATATATATACATATATATATATATATATGTGTGTGTTTATTTTTATATTATTTTTTAAAAAATCTTATATAACTTAAATTAGCATCTAATAAATATTTTTATAACAAATTTGAATTAGCTCACATAATAATTAATTTATTTAAAACAAACTAAATATTCAAAATACAGAGTTTTCGGAATTTAAAAATTCTTCTAGCAAATGCTCAATCAAAATATCACGAAGTGCTATATGAGCATTTTTATCAACTTCGGTTGCACGATTGAACATTTGTTGATTTTTAGTTGGGATGAAGGTAATTTAATGAGATTATTTGAATATCTTTGTAGTTTCCCCCTCTTTCCCTTCCACCTAGCATGTTGGTCCCAGATCAGAGTACTAAATAATATGGAGCTTAAGTATAGGAACAGTTATTTGCTGTCTTAACGCGGCCAGTTCAGTTTGAAACTGGAGACTCAGTTTTAATCAACAGTTTAACAAACTCAGTTTGTGTTAGCCAGCAGTTTTAGGTACCCAGTTTACAGTTATATTAAGTCAACAGTCATACATTTCAACACTTTTAGAGAAGTGTTGAAGGTTTCAAAACACAATTGAAAACTTTATGATGCGTAAAATAAATAAAACTGTAAATGAGGATGGACATTTATAGTGGTTCGGAGCCTTAAGTCCTACGTCCACTCTTCAGAAATTAATCCGGTAATTCACTAAGTAATGAAGATACAATCCTCACGGTCTATAGCCAAGTGTTGTGAAAACCACCGTCCAAAGCAAAATGGTTCACTCGCCCAGGTAGTTGATCTTCACGCCTTCTTCAGTTCCTCGAAGCCAGGTGACACATTGAAGTCTTCTCAGAACTGGAAGTCGTCTTAAATTGATTGAGGACAAACCTTCCTTCTTCTATCGGCCACGTAAGAGGTAACTATTTCACACATCTCCCAAGTCAAAATAGCTCAAATCCTGCCAAATCATTGAACTAGCATGATGTAGTTTTCAAAAAGAATTCAATTTTTTTTCACGGACTTGAAACTCAAATTAATCATGATTTACCAAGTTAAAACTAGAATCTGAAGAATACAAAACATGCTAAACCAAAAACTATTCATGAAGCCAAAAGATGAGAAAGAAATGAATGGACACATCATTGAGCACAAAAATGAGCATCGACTAAATTATCATAAATCAATTAGACAACCACAACCTAAAACATAAGAATAAAAGCACACACATCTACACCCAACAAGCTGACACAAACATAACCAACACAAACTAACAAATAAAAAATATAAACTAATTTCTTTTAGTGGAATAAGTTTCGAATTAACCAAAAGGTTACGGGCCAGCAAAGGTGATTGCATTTCGTTTCTCTTTAGCTCTGATGGTGCCTAGCTGCTGCATGATGAATTTGTTTTGGTCTTTGATATTCAGCATCAAATCTCTCTTTCATAGTCCAGCTAATGTTACTTCCATGCTAGAGCATCACAAAATAACTAAAACAGAAAATAAATAACAAAAATAACTAACTAAATGAAAGAAATAAAAGAAAGCAATAAAATTCCTGGGCTATCTCAATCACCAAAGTGTCTGAAACTCTTAGATAGCCCAAAGTACATCTCTTCTTAAGCATCATTTAATAAGGCCGGAGCCTTCTCTTTGTCGAATTCTCCACCAAAGTATTGCTTCTCTCGTTTCCTCTTCTTGTAATCAACACAAACATACCCTTCAGTCAAAATCTTCTTGGGAACCAATTCATTGCATCCAGCCATATGGGTCACTTCTCTTTCCTTTGTAGCACATTGGACAAGGTAGACCAAACATCTATCAAAAATTAAATTCTTGATTCCAGGATCGAAACATTTGATCATGTCTTCCTCCACAACTTCATTCACATGATTGACTTGCTGCTGTTCCACAAAGCCATTGCAACCTTCTCTCAACAAAATCTCTTCACGAGAATTCAAAGAGCTAAACTCTTGGCCCTTGTACCAAATATCAGGTAGTTTTGGATTTTTCAAGGGTAATGTGTCACCATGCTCCAAATCATCATGCTCCAACTAATGTAACAAAGAGTCCAATACCAGTTCAGGTTTTTCTGTGGAAAGAGTCTAAAATTCCCCCCGTGATAACTCAAGAGATTCATATTTTTGAAAGTCTTCATCGGTATTCGGCCCCTCAAACTCATTGTAATCATTTTCAATTTGCTCTGACTCCATGAACCATTCTTCATGTATTTCTTCAGCAAAAATATCCAACGCATCAATTGCAAAGTACTCCTCCACATCATCATTTTGATTTTTCACCCTATGTGGAAAAGGAGGAGGTGGAGTTGTAAACTTCCTCTCAACAGTCGTATGCTGGTTCTGTGCTGTAGCATGAACTACAGTCTGTTTTTGTAATTCTTCTTCAGCTTTGTGACCCTGTGCAGGGGAAAATTCCTCAAGTATCCTGTCACTCCTCAATGTTAATTATTTGACAAATTCATTTTTTGGCCTCTGATTGAAAGTGTCACACAGTGGTAAGCCTTGAGTTCTATTTCTCAGCTCGGTTGTCAATTTCCCAACTTGCACTTCCAAACTTCTAAGTGAAGTAGCTTGGCTTTGAATAAGGGCATCTTGACTTTGACTCATTGCTGCATTTTTTGTAACAAATTTCTCAAGCATATCCTCCAATGAATTCAGCTGCTTCTCAGGTGGTGCTTCAGTTCTTTGCTGATTTTGCTGTTGGAAACCAGAACTCCCAAACTTATGATGCTCAAATACTGCAGCATTGTGATTTTCTGACTCATACCATAAAAGATTGGTATAGTTCCTCCACCCTGGGTTGCATGAGTTAGAATATGGATCATTCCCCTGGTTCTGCTGATAATTCTGAATTTCTTCAAAGCAACCAGATGTTGGATGAGCTGGACACTCTTCAAACTTGTGTGCTTCTCCACAATAAAAACATGATACCACCTCCAACAATGGTTGGGGATGAATGTTATGCTCAAAACTCTCAATTGTTGAACCCATTGCTGCTAACGGTGTTGTAACAGTAGACCCCATTGTTGGCATTTGTGCAATATGAGCATCCACTTCTAGAATTCTTGGAACTTTTTGAGTTAATGTTGGAGCAGCTCTCTGATCTTCCCATTGATAGTTGTTGGATGATATCAGGTCCAGCAATTGACATGCTTCTTCATAAGATTTGGACAGTAAGGCTCCCCTTGCTGATGCATCCAACATCATCCTTGAATTTAGATTTAGCCCAAAGTAGAATGTCTTAATCTGAATATAATTAGGAATCCCATGGTAGGGGCACCTTCTTAGCAACTCCTTAAACCTTTCCCAAGCTTCACTCACATATTCATCCTCTTGCCCAAAAGACATAATCTCATTTCGAAACTTGGCAATCTTTGCAGCTGGGAAATACTTCATCAAGAATTTTTCAGACAACTCATTCCAAGTGGTGATAGAATCGGGTGGAAATGAGCTCAACCATGATCGGGCGTTGTCCCTCAATGAGAAGGGAAATAACCTCAGCCTTAGTGCCTCTGGACTCACACCTTGCAGCTTGAAAGAGTCACAAATCTCCAAGAAATACCGCAAATGAAGATGAGGATCATCAGTGGGTTGGCCACTAAATCGGCCTATGAACTCCAGCATTTGGAACATAACCGGCTTCAACTCAAAATGGTTAGCTTCAATTTAAGGCCACAAAATGCTTGGTTTCAGCTCCTGGAACAACGGGTTAGCATAATAACGAATACACTTATCTTTATCATTAGCCATAGCCAAGATATTTTCCAAGTTGTTTCCACTATTTCCAGCAACACAATCTTGATTAGTCATCTTTTTTTTCACCTAAGGATTAAAACACTACAGCACCTTGTTAATCAAACAAGTAAAAATGCTAAAAACTAAATGAAAGCAGTAATCAAGCAATATAATAGCATTCAGACTAAAAAACAACACTCCCCGGCAACGGTGCCAAAAACTTGTTGCTGCAGCAGGGTAACTACAGAACTATGCACAAGTATACGCAATCAACAAGTAATAGAGTCTGGGAGACCAGATATCGAACCCTAGAGAGTGTTTAATCAAGCCGTGCACACAATATTTCTTGCAAAATAGGTTTGTGTGATGATTTTCTAAACTAAAATTGCATAAATGAGTAAAATTAAAGCTAAAATGATTAATAATTGTTCTTCCTAAATTATAACCATAAAAACTTCAGAAATACGGTTTAACAAAGCGAGAAAATACACTTGGGTTGCTAACTCTTGGTTATCTACTTTCATATATGCTGCAGCATGGTTCAGACATCAATTCTGGGTCTTGTAACCACTCTCTACACGTCCTAGCATGTTCTCACACTACTAGATATGCATTTTCTTATTAATCTTCACATGTCTATGATAGAATTAATCTTCAAATGAAATTATCAAAACAAGGGTTCTTACAAGTCTCAAGTTCTTTGTATGTCAACACAAGAATTCAAGATTGATTATGACTTCCTAAGCCTAGATCTCCTTTCGGTCTCCCTAGGTGAAATATTACTTGCCACCGTCGTGTTTAAGGAATCAAACAAACCAAAATCATAATCAAACACCAGATTTGAAACAAGAACAACTCTAACATATATTCAAGCAAATAAACCAGTTAACAACCCAAGCATTAGGAATTCAGCCTGCGTGCGATAGCAACTGTTGCATCGTGGAGCAGCAGCCGGTCAAGGCACTGCAGCGTTGGACGGCGACTGCTAATGGGTGGCGCTGGTCCGAGCGGCGACGGGGCTGTAGCAGCGGTGGCGGCGGCTAGGGTTTTGGGTGGTGAAGGTGGCGGCTGGAACCCTAGTTTCTGCTAGGGTTTGCTGTTAGGGTTTCAGATCCGAGCTGGGCGCGGGCCCAGCAACCTGGAGGCGGCCCGATTTGCTGAAACTAGGGTTTTTACAATCCAGTGGGCCTGAAACCCTAATTCCTGGCCCAAACTGCTGTATTATTCCAGCCCAAAGTTGCAAATTTCAAGTTAAAGAGTGGGAGCCCATTTGAAGATCTGTATTAAATTAAATTATTGTAATAGATAGATTTAATTTTATTTCCCATGTAATTGCATCAAGGGGCCACGAGAAATTTTATTTGTTTATTTAATTAATTTCTCGTATGATGTGATTTATTATGTGTGCACTAGTAAATAATAGGAAAGCATGTTACTGCTTTATTATTTACTGTTTAAAGCATGCTTTATGTGATTTATTTTATGTATTAAATTATGTCTATAAATTCTGGAATCATGTTGGGAAATATGATGGAATTTTAGATGTGACATAATTTATAGATCATAAAATAATTTGTGCGCATAAAACCTTTTGAAAGAAAAAGACTAAGCAAGATTTTTTAATTAAAATCAACAAGACCTCCACAATGCGGTCTCTTATTAGAAGTGGGCAGTGAAGTGAGTAGACGTCTACACGACCGTAGCCTGCTTGCTTTATTTGTTCATAAGTTCTAATAGATGAGATTTCTAAATAAAACATTTAAACATGTGAGAAGTGGACAGTGAGGTGAGTTGACATCTACACGACCGTAGCCTGCTTACTTTATTTGTTCATTAGTTCTCTAGGATTGTTTTAAATGAGATAACAAAGGTTGTAAGAGGCATGCGTCATGGGTCTAGTACGTATGACAAATCGTCCTTTTAACTTCCGGAGTTAGAATTGTGGTCAAATGCTTAGATGTTGCCTGAGTACTAACTCATGAATGATGTCCCTGCTTAGATAGGTTGAACATGGTCTTAGTTTTATCTCCGATTATTAATTTCATTTGCCGGCGAATACCTGGCATGGATTGAAATTAAAGACTGGAACTTTAAAGAGCAGTCTGGTTAGGTGGTCTGCTGTAAACGTCTTCGAAAGGAGCTTGCAGTAGATACACCTAGGCAATTGGGCGAAACAATTGTATTGGTTTATCAAAAGGTTACAATGCATATTTGTTTCAATGTTCTGCATGTATGTACTTAGTTTAATCAATTATTGTTTTCAGATATGTCTATGAATAATGTCATAAATATCTTGGCACAAAATCAATTAACTGGTCCGAATTTCCAGGAATGGAAGCGCAACTTGGATTATATCCTAGTTGCAGAGGAACATCAATATGTTCTTAACACTCCGTGTCCAGCTGTCCCTACTGCTGAGTCAACTGATATGGAGCGGAACCTCTATGACAAGTGGGTCAAGTCTAATAATGTAGTCAAGTGCTACATGATGACCACCATGTCTAAGGTGCTCCAGCAACAACATCAGCACTATGACAAAGCAGCTGAGATTATGGATAGTCTCACAGTTACTTATGGGGAATTGGATAGAGCTGTCAGATTTAAACTCATGAGGGAAATCGTGAGTTATAAAATGACTGATGGTAGCTCAGTGAGGGAGCACGTTGTTTCCATGACTCATCTCATGGATGAACTGACGTTGCATGGAGGAGGTATTGACGGGGAAGCCCAGGTCGATATCATACTCAACTCACTTCCAAAGTCTTTTGAGAACTTTAGGCTGAATGTTGTCATGAGTAAAAAGGAGTATACGCTCAATGAGTTACTTAGCGACCTCATGGAGGCTGAATCAGTCATGCAACCTAAAAAGGCAGTATTGGTTTCTTCCGGTAGTCGCCTTGCTTCATCGAAAGGTGCTAAAGGGGTGATTGGAAAGAAATTCAAGAAGACAGTCTTTAGAAGCAAAAGTTCTGGGAAAAAGAAGACTGTGACACCGGGGAAGAAGGGCAAGTGTTTCCGTTGTGGCTAAATTGATCACTGGACTAAGGATTGTCTGACCAAGCGGGTTGGACAAGGTACGTCATTAGCACTTGTAATGGAAACATGTTTAGCATCTGTTTCTACCCATTCGTGGGTAGTGGATACTGGAGCTACTGATCATGTTTGTTACACTTTGCAGGGATTCAGGCCGACAAGGCTGCTGAATGATGACGAGGTGACGATCTCCATGGGTAATGTTGCTCGTGTGTCTGCAGTAGCAGTTGGAGATGTTACATTATGCTTTCAAGACAATGTTTTGATTTTAAGAGATGTTTTGTATGTGCCGGATTTTCGGCTGAACCTTATTTTTGTTTCCTGTTTAATAAATGATGGATTTTCAGTTATTTTTGATAGTCATGTTACTATCAATGGCAATAACGGTGTTATCTGTCGTGGGATATAGAAAGACTCTTTTTATATCAGAACTTGTTTGCATAAATCTTCCGTGAATGCTGCATATAACTCATTTAATCATAAGAAGAGAAAGTTTTCATCTTCTGATGAGGATCTTACATATTTATGGCATCTGAGACTAGGTCACATCAATCTAAAGAGGATCAAGAGACTTGTGGATGATGGAACGTTGGATTCAATCCAGGTAGTTCCACATCGAGTTTGTGAATCCTGTGTAGAGGGAAAGATGACGACCAGGCCTTTCAAGGCAAGTGAGTCTCGAGCAAGTGATGTGTTGGAACTGATCCACTCTGATTTATGTGGACCTATGTCCACGCAAGCTCGTGGAGGATTAAAGTATTTTGTCACTTTTATTGACGATTACTCGAGATACGGGTATGTTTACTTACTTCACTATAAGTCTGAATGCTTTGAGATATTCAAGGAATTCAAGGCGGAAATAGAGAAGAAGTTAAACAAGACCATTAAGTCATTACGATCTGATCGTGGTGGTGGGTATCTCAGTGACGAGTTCTTGCAGTTTTTATCAGAGCATGGGATTACATCCCAGTGGACCGCACCAGGCACTCCTCAGCAGAATGGTGTGGCGGAAAGAAGAAATAGGACTCTTCTTGAAATGGTTAGATCTATGATGAGTTATGTGAACTTGCCTGTTTCCTTTTGGGGCCACGCATTACTAACAGTGGCGTATCTGCTGAACCTGGTACCGTCTAAGTTAGTTCCTAAAACACCCTCGGAACTCTGGCATGGGCAAAAGCCCATTGTGTTAAAGATAAGAGTGTGGGGATGTCCGGCATATGTTTTGTCGAAGGAACCTGATAAGTTAGAAGGCAGGTCCAAGCTAATGTTGTTTGTGGGATACCCCAGACAAACGAAGGGTGGTTATTTCTACTGTCCTGAGGATCAGAAGATCATTGTTAGCACCAACGCAAGATTCTTAGAGGACGAGTTTGTGAAAAACCACAAATCCAAAAGTGATATCATTCTCCAAGAAATTGGAGACGATGATGCGCTTTCATTGGGAAAACCCCGTGGCAGATTGAGTGTACCTCTCAAAGGTATGGAACCAATTGCACGATCGCCAGTGCAAGGATTTGATCCACAAGTAACTGCACCAACTGCTGATGCAGTACCAGTGCTCCGTCGTAGTGGGAGGGTACCTCACCAACCCGAGCGGTATATGTTCGTGGGAAAGTCTTCGGACTTGATCCCGGAAGACGGACTAGATGATACCGACCCATGGACATACGACGAAGCAGTAAATGACAAAGATGCTAAAAAATGGCAAAAAGCCATGGATTCAGAAATTGAATCAATTACCTCTATGGATGTATACCAGAAGTCTGCCCTACCAGATGGCTTTCGGGCCATAGGTTGAAAATGGGTATACAAACGGAAGAAAGGTTCGAAAGGAGAGATAACGGTTTTTAAAGCCAGGTTGGTACTGATGGGTTATAGTCAAAACAAGGGCATTGACTATGACGAGGCCTTCTCACTGGTAGCCATGCTCAAATCCATTCGAATTCTTCTATCCATAGCAGCACACATGGACCTAGAAATCTGGCAGATGGATGTCAAAACTGCGTTTTTAAACGGGTACCTTGAGGAAGGTCGTGACATCTATATGCAGCAGCCAGAGGGTTATGTGAAGGATGGTGAAGATCATCTTGTCTGGAAGCTGAAGAAGTCCTTGTATGGACTTAAACAAGCTTCACAGTCATGGAACAAACGTTTTGATGATGTGATTAAATCCTATGGATTTTCAAAGTGCGAAACTGAAAGTTGTGTGTACCAATTATACGTCAGCGGATGCGTGGTATTCCTTGCACTTTATGTAGATGACATTCTTCTATTCGGCAACGATGTGAAGGTGTTGTCAGACATAAAGAGATGGTTATCCGAACAGTTTCAAATGATGGACCTAGAGTCTTGCATGATACTGTCAACGATGTGAAGGTGTTGTCTCAGGCCGCTTATATTGATACTGTAATTGCTCGTTTTAGCATGCAAAACGCCAAGAAAGGGTTGCTACCTTTCAAACATGGTGTTCCTCTGTCTAAGGCACAATGCCCTACAACAGAAGAGGAGAAGGATGAGATGGCTAAAGTACTATATGCTTCGGTAGTGGGAAGTCTCATGTACGCGATGCTATGTACGAGGCCAGATATCTGTTATACCGTGGGCATGGTGGCCAGATATCAGTCTAACCCTGGACAGGCGCACTGGACTGCTGTCAAACATATTCTCAAGTATCTGAAAAGAACTCGAGACTATTGTCTTGTTTATCAGTGTGAGAATGTGTGCCCTGTGAGTTATACGGATTTGGATTTCCAGGCGGATCAGGATGAGAAGAGATCGACCTCGGGCTATGTGTTCACCTTGGGAGGTGGAGCTGTATCATGGAGGAGTGCGAAACAGAAATATATCGCAGACTCCCCCATGGAAGTTGATTATGTGGCAGCTTCAGAAGCTTCTAAAGAAGCAGTATGGCTCCGGAACTACCTCCAAGAGTTAGATATTGTTCTGAGTTTGCCCAAGACCATCACGATATATTGTGATAATTCTTGTGCAGTAGCAAACTCTAAGGAACCAAGAACTCACAAGGCGTCAAAGCACATAGAGAGAAAGTACCACATCATACGAGAAATCATAGCGAGGGGCGATGTGCAAATAGAGAAGATTGACACGAAGGATAATCTAGCGGATCCATTTACAAAGGGCTTACCACAGATGGCATACGAGGGTCACGTTCGTAGCCTAGGACTGAGGTAGATGCCGGCAACCTGGTGACCAAATGTAATAGCTAGATTAGAATAGACACATGTTATACTCTGGAAAGTAATGGTATAATGCTTTGAGTATAAGTGGGAGATTGTTGGAATTGTATACATAAAAGCATTATGATTGGTATATTGGGAAACGTTATGCTTGACATACTGGTAATCATTAATGACTTGCAATAAACAACTCCTATCTGAATTAACAATCATACGATGCGAACAAACACATCCAGTTATCTCATCGATAGGGAGATCATACGGTGTGTAAGAGATCACAGAAGATCGTATAGATCGTTCGACTTAGAGAGATATAAACAGTTATCACAGCTGAGACAGTTTCTGGTTTGGCTGTCGGTTTAGACTGCGGCACAAAAGTCCATAAGTAGTTTATCTTGAGTGCTTTGTGTGACCGGTACATCTCAATGTATTGATAGGATCAACAGTGAGATGAACCATTCTACTTGACATATGAATGAGTAAAGATCTCGGTAACTTGGTCGGATCTAAAGTCTATTGAAAGCTGAGGGGCACACATAGGTTGACTGTCACTTTGACTTGCTATGGTGGAGAGTCTTACATGTACTCGTATATCTGCATCTTGGGTGATGGTAGCTTGTGTGGGGTTTCCTCAGGCTGGATTTAGATAACCATATCCGTTTCAGGATTGTGACATTCCCTAGGAAGCTCACGAGGTTCGTTATGCTAAGTCCTGCAGGTTGAATCATTGATTCAAGCATAAGCGATAAGGGTTGAGTGGTACTACTCAGGAATAATAAGAGATTAATTAATTACAGCTAATTGTCATACACTGAATTAATTAATGAATGTCTGAAACTTTAAATATGGTGATTAACCAAGTCAATGCAACCCGTTCCTAATAACGTGGTAATAAAGAGGTAGGTTAGCTTTGTTTCTCTAGTGGCATGAATTAATGTTTATTAATTAATTATGTTCTGGGTTGAACATGGAATTAATTAATAGGAGGCCCACTTTATTATTTGCATTTGATCCCTAGTCTGGCCCAACACTGCTCAGAGCCTATTAGGGTTTATTAAACCCTAATAGCCCATTCTCAGATCTATATAAATAGATGAATCTCTCATTTTCCCACATAAGTTTTAAGTTTCAAATCAGAAACCCTAGAGAGATTGTGAGAGAGTGGGCGGCTGTAGATCCGGTAGCGTATCCTCACCAGATTTCCGGATCGAGCAAGGGAACAGATCAGAAGATCAGATCTATAGGAACACCATTTTTTTATCAATTCCAGATCCAGATCTACACCATCATCACTGCCATCATCGATCTAGATCTGTAGATCAGTCGTTGGAGTCTCAGGTATTCCTTTGAATCTACGAATTAAATTAAATAGGAGCATGCATAGGGCATTTACTGTTTGTCATAATATTTATTTTGATATCCATAAATCGAATCCGGAGTTATAATAAATGGCAATTCATGTCGCCTATTGTAGACTCAGTTCCTACATGTTCTTATACTTCCGCTGCACATTATACTTACTCTGATCTGGGACCAACAATTGGTATCAGAGCGAGGTTGGTCTTTCTAGACTGTCCTATTTTGAGTCACTTAAGACCGGATTCGTACTTCCTTGATTCTTAATTTTTGTTAAGTGTGATTAGCGAGCAGGTTATCTAAAAATAATGATGAGTTATCCAATTCTTCCCAAGTAAAACCCTGAGAAGTACGAGGTATGGAAGAAGAGGTGTCTCATCCAACTGAGAGCTCAGTATCCAGAGATGGATGAAGTTTTGAAAAATGGACCTCTGAAGATTCAGAAGATCAGTATTCCGGTTGGCGCAACTGATGGCCAATGTGGTGTCAATATGGTAGATAAGCCACAGAAACAATGGATACTTGAAGACAAGAAATGCCACCAGCTGGATCCCATCGCTCAAGAGATGATTATGCAATCTCTCCCAGAATCTCTCATGGACGAAGCTATAGAGAACAACAGTGCTAAAGATTTATGGGACTGGATCAACGAGCTTACCATGGAAACAGATGCTATGAGGCACAATAAGAAACAAATGTGCGTCGTCAAATATGAATCCTTCCAGAAGCTGCCTAGCGAAACGATCAAATCGATGGAAGCAAGGTTTAACGCCATTGTCAGCAAAATGAAAAATCTTAGAAGAGAAGAAAAGGTGGCTGACATGAACGCTAAAATTCTTTCGAGAATGCCGAAGGAAGATTGGTTTGTAAAAACCACCAGTTTAAAGACCACGGATCTCTCGAAGATGTCAACAAAAGAGTTGTTTGCTGAACTCCAAGCCCATGAATGGGATATTCAGATGGTGAACAAGAATGAAGCTGTAAGAACCCGAAATTCAGCAGCTGATAGTGACGCAGCATTCTTCGTAAAGAGGGACTTCCAAAGTTAACCAAAGAGGCTAGTTCAGTTCAAGAAAACTGCCTACCAATCCTCACCACCAAAAGATACCTCCACCTCAGTTCAGAAGAAGGAAACTGAACTGTCAGTTGCCAAACTTAAGAAACAGATGGGGAACCTGGTCGTACTCCTCGAGAAGGCCAAAGGAAAAGGGAAGGAGCCTCAGTCCAGCGAGCAAAGGTTCACAAAGAGAGAGCCATGCACATGCTAAGAATGCAACTCTCCAGATCACCTGAAGTACGAATGCCCTCTGGTCTCTCAGGAGGAGAGAGACAGACTGAAGAAGGTGTTTGAAAGGAGAGCATCTAAGGCTGTGGCCCAAGCAATGCTCACAAGAAATGAAGTGTCGGACGTACCAGACCATGATGATGGCTATTACACGTCTGAGGATGAGAATGATGAGGAGGCATTTCTTGCCTTCATGGTGGCAGTGGATGGAGATATTACCGACGAAGCATACAGAGCTTCAAACTGTGAAATAGTGGTAACAACTCATCTACCCTCATCTCTTGCATCTACGAGCTTTGAAGAAAACTCTGAATTTTGTCATTCAAATTCAGAAGTTGTTTCTCTTAAAGACATTAATAAAGAAGTAGAAAAATTCCATGAGATTAAAGATGAATTAGTTAGTGAAATCGCCTCACTGAAGTCAAAGATTTCAGCTTTGACCGATGAAGTCGCAAAGACGAGGTCAATCAGTGAGGATTTTGAAAAACTCAAGGAAGAGTATTCAAAACTTCTTAAAGATTTTGAAATTATTTCAAAAGAATGTGATTCTCTGAAGAAAACAGAACCTGTTAAATGTGAATATACTTTCAAAAAGAGCTCAAGAAAATTAGATGAGATTTTGAATGCTCAAAAACAGTCTTCCGATAAACACGGAATTGGATTCTTTGAGCATCAAAATGCAAAGGTTTTAAGCAAACATGCATCCACCTTTAGGACTAAGAAAACATTTTTGCGCTTTGTCAAAGCCAAACTTAGTCCAAGTCATATGTTGGAGAAAGGAAATGTCAAATTAAAAGAGTCAGTTAAGCAGAATGTCAAGACCAAATATTGGTAAAAAACTGACCCAAAACATGCTCCTCGATAGAATACTAACACGGTTCGTAAACTGTATAAACCAACTATCGAGAGGAGAAATGACTTTCCTTCAAAATTGGAAAAGTGTAATGTTTCATATGCAAGGAATCTAGTTTTACCAACAAGAATGACTAAGCAACATGTAAATGTTGCAACGAAGTCAGTTCGACAACCGGATAGAAATCCGAGAAGTCATGATAGACCACAATTCTATTATAATAGTTATCCGAATAAGGGGAACACCTATTCGAGGCCTGAGTCGAGACAGTTTTACTCTCAAAAGGCTATGATGGCTAGTCACCCGAGAACAGTTTCTCGAGACTCTTTCCAGAACAACAGTTTTAGAAAGAGTTCACACACCACAACCTTTCCTCACATGCATCCAGACAGCATATATTATTTCAGAAGAAAGGTTAATCAATCACGAAAGAGTGATTCAGTTTCACGAACTTTAAAAGTGAAACAGGTCTGGATACCAAAGGGTTGGATCCAGAGAACTGACTTCGCAGGGCCCGAAAGGATACGGGGACCGAAATATATTTTTCTGTCTTGCAGGGACAAAGTTCTCAAAAGAAAGCAAGATCATGGATCTTGGATAGTGGTTGCTCAGCACACATGACAGGAGAGATGAATCTTCTCAAGAATCTTGTGATGTGCAGAGGACCGTCTGTCACTTTTGGGAATAAACCCAGGGTAGAGTAGTTGGTAAAGGATGTGTCGAGCACAATGGAATTGTCGTTCAGAAAGTGTCCTTAGTCACCAACCTGAAGCACAATATTCTAAGCATGAGTCAGTTAAGCGAGAGTGGCTATGTTGTCAGATTTGAAAAATCAGAGTGCCACATCATAGACGAGCAGACCAACGAGATCAAGATTAGAGGAATCAAAAAAGGAGTTCTTTACGTAGTAGACTGGTCCAGTGGAAGAGGGAACCTATTTCTTGGCGCACAATTCCTCCGATGGAGTAAATTGGTTGTGGCACAAAAGATTAAGTCACCTGAACTTCAACTCGATCAGACATCTAGCAAAGCACAATCTAGTTGAAGGACTACCACAGAAGAAGTTCCAAAAGGAGGGAGTCTGTAAAGCTTGCCAGCTTGGGAAACAAACAAGAGCCTCATTCAAGTATAGGCCAGTTATAGCAAGCACAGACCAAATCATGGAACTGCTTCACATGGATTTGTTTTGTCAAGTTGCCCCACCCACAATTGGAGGAGGAAAGTATACATTAGTAGTTGTTGATGACTACTCAAGATATACGTGGGTGGTGGTGCTCAAATCCAAAGAAGAAGTCAAAATTCAGTTGCCAGAACTGATTATCCGTGTTAAAAATGACAAAGGAGTGATAGTTAAGAGGATTAAGTCCGACCATGGAACAAAATTTCGCAATAGACCCCTCATGGACTTCTGCGCTGAAATTGGGATCGGGCATGAGAAGTCTACTCCAAGAACTCCTCAACAAAATGGCCTTGCTGAGCGGAGGAATAGAACACTCAAAGAAGTAGTGAGGACCATGATGGCCGAGACCGACCTCGGAAAAAGATTTTGGGGAGAATCCTTGATGACATCATGCTACGCGCAGAATCGAAGTGCATTCAACACGCGGCTGCATAAGACTCCCTACAAAATCTACAATGGTCGTAAGTCTTCCATAGCTCATCTTCGTGCTTTCGGTTCTCCATGTTATATTCACAATAATGGTAAGTCTAAATTGAATACCTTCAGCCCTAAGGCTGATGAAGGTGTGTTCCTTGGTCATGGACATCCTTCATATATGGGATATAGGGTATTCAATAAGACCACCCAGTTTGTGGAAATAACATGTCATGTTGTTTTTTATGAAGCTACTCTAGTGCACAGGACACTTCAAGAACTGGATCTGGAAAATCATGAGATCTAGGATGTCAATGAGGAACCTAGAACTGATCTTGATCATAATCAAACTGTTCCCCTGACTAGATCTATGAATGATGCCTCCGAGACTCCATATGCCTTGGCTGAACCCCAAGCAGTCGAGAGGGCTAATGATGCTAATGTCATTGTTGAGGCCTTAGAGTTCATTAACATCGAAGATCAAAGTGAAGAGAAACCCCCCGAAGCAAATGCAATGATTTTTTAGGCAGAGCAACCTGATACCAAGGAGGTCAACCTTGAGGCCGCAGAGGAAGCAGCTCCAACTGAAGAGACAGTTACAGTTCAGGAACCTGCTGCTCAGAATGCAGTTCCAGAACAAGGAGGTGAAGCAGTTCAGGAACCTAGAAGTGAACTATCTCATCAAAAACCTCCAGCAGTTTCTGAGACTCCATTTGCTCCCGCTGAAGCCGTACGTGTGAGGAAGCCTAGCTGGCTAAGAGATCACCCCGTTGAAGCTATCCTGGATGACATTGGCAATCCAGTTAGAACATGACAAGGAACTGCCTTGATGTCTTCCTTCATTTCCCAAGTCGAACAATTAAAGATTGAAGAAGCTCTTTAATCCGCAAATTGGAACAATGCGATGCAAGAAGAATTGGCAGAATTCAGTCGCAACAATATGTGGCATCTAGTGGACAGACCAACACATTAGTCCGTGATCAGTACTAAGTGGGTCTTCAAGAATAAAAGAGATGAGACCGGCACCATCGTATGGAATAAAGCGAGATTGGTTGCCAAACGTTATGCTCAATGCGAAGGAATCAATTTCAACGAGACTTTTGCTCCAGTTGCCAAACTGGAGGCCTTTCGGCTATTTTTGGCATATGCTACCTACCATGACTTCACAGTTCTTCAAATGGATGTGAAGAGTGTCTTCCTTAATGGCGAATTAAAGGAAGAGGTCTACATCGAACAGCCCCCAGGTTTTGAGCAAGGAAACCAAGTCTACAAGCTAAGGAAAGCTTTGTATGGTTTGAAGCAAGCACCTAGAGCATGGTATGAAACTCTCTCCCAGTTTTTGCTCAAGAATGGATTTGAGAAGGGTGCGATCGACCGAACCTTGTTCAAGATAAAGGATGGTGAGGACATTCTGTTTGTTCAAATCTACGTAGACGACATTATCTTCGGCAGCAAAAACACCAAGTTATGTGAGAATTTTGCCCAGTTGATGAAGAAAAAATTTCAGATGAGTATGATGGGCAAAATGACATACTTCCTTAGATTACAAGTTGATCAGTCGGCTGAAGGGATCTTCATCAGTCAGAAGAAGTATACACAGGATCTTATCAATAAATCTTGTCCGGAGAAGGGGAGCCAGTTGATCTAACTGCCTATCAAGGAATCATTGGATCCTTGTTATATCTAACAGCTAGCCGATTGGATATCTCTTATGCTGTGGGAGTCTGCGCGAGATTCCAGACAAATCCAAAGAAATCCCACATGAAGGTAGCAAAGAGGATTGTGAGATACCTTAAGAAGACCAAAAAATTAGGTATTTGTTATCCCAAGTCTGATGGAATCATGCTGAATGGATTTTCTGATTCAGATTTTGGAGGCTGCGGAATTGATAAAAATAGCACAAGTGGAACCTGTCAGTTTTTAGGTCATAAACTGATTAGTTGGTTCAGCAAGAAGCAACATCCGGTGGCCACGTCAACCAATGAGGCTGAATATGTAGCAACAGCCAGTTGTTGTGCTCAAGTGCTTTGGATAAAGCAGCAACTTAAGGATTATGGAATAGAAACTGGATGTGTTCCCAATTACTGTGACAATAACAGCGCAGTATGCATTTTGAAGAATCTGGTTCTACACTCCAGACGAAGCACATTGATCTTCATCATCATTTCATTCGAGATCATGTTGAGAAGGAGGATATCTCGGTGGAATATATTAGAACGGAGGACCAGTTAGCGGGCATCATCACCAAACCGCTACTTGAGGCTCATTTCAAAGAGTTGTGCATCAAGTTAGGTCTTTTAGAATTTGATGAAATCTCAAAGGAAAAAGATGAAAATCAATTGGTGCAAATCTGTCGAAGTGAGCGTGTAAAGTTGTTTGGCTTATTAATTAGGTATGTTGCATTTCATTATTAAGACAGCTTGCTTAGTAGTAAATGTAAAAAGAAGAACCATCTTCATTCATCAGAAAAGGGGGAAGATACAATGTCCAAGCGAAACAAAAGGAATTCAGATCTACAGCAAGCGGGTGGCCACACATCTTGATGGGTAGTAGTCGATGGCAACCAGGTTTGGCCTAACTTCAGTAAAGAGGGGGACCCTCTTCTCAATGAGCCAGCTCAGTTACATGTCGAATGGGACGGTGACCTCAGGCAGATTCCGAAAGGCCATCATTAGGCGGTCAAAGATAAAAGCAGCCCAGTCTACTTCAGCCTGGTCCTCAAATGCCATCATTGCTTTCCAGACTAGCGGTGAAAAGTCTATATCCAGAGGGGTGTTGCAAACCACCATCTGGTTAATAATGTCAAAAGTCTCTCTATAGCGCGGCTTGAGGAACTCGCTAGTCACAATTGGATGATCCCGATCTCTGCTACTCTCCACCGTTGCCACACCAACTACTCTGGTGTCGTGTTATCCTTGAGATGGTCACTGATCGGGATGTTGTTGCTTCTAAGGCCAAATTCAACAACGATATAGTCAGCAGACAGAAAAAACTCCTCCCCATTAAGATTGAACTAGATCTCTTTCTCTGTGACAGTGGAATTGTAGGCGAGCACCTTCAGTAAATCCTTGTGGAAGGAATGAGGTTCCGTGATTACAAAGGATTCAAGTCCGTTGGCCTGCAGTTTTTCCATCACCTTATCAAAGACGATAGGAGTTTTCCAGTTTTGTCAATAGAACCCACACAAATCCAGGATTTTGTTCCTTCGAATGGAGATCCTCGCAACTTCTTCCACAATGTTAGGTGGAGAATTCATCTCATTCAAAGATATTGCATGGATCAAAGAAGCAAGTGTTGATATGAGGTGACAAATATTATTTCGAGAAAAAGGTATTTAAAGGAGATTTCTGTGCGGCATTCATAAAGGTGGCAAATCAATTTAATGAAGGACGCGACTCCTCGCAACTTAGAGCTAAAAGTCGATGAGTAAGAATTAAATGCCAACTACTGTGTCACATCACTCCTAAATGGACATGAAGGCAAAGAAGACAGAAGGCTAAGAGTGTAGCCTCAGTGTTTAGCCAAATCATGGATGTAGCGTCACGATCTCCCAGACCTCACGGTTAATTCCTTTGAAAGGAGTTCAGACACTGAGAATTCACAAAGTTGCGCCATGGTAAACTGTATAACGGGGCTTCAGCCAAACTGATGAGCCCGTCGGGTGGAAGTCGACATCAGCATCCCTCCATCTCTGCCAAGCAGACCAATCGGGCGCCATTTTCTGCTTGAAGCAGTCCATGACTGGTGTATCCCCGTGAGGTAGACCAAAATAGATGAGGAAGGACTCAGGAGATCAGCGAATCTGATGGTCGTTGATGTTACTAAAGATCTCGTTTTCCTCTGAAATATAGTTGTTGAGGGCGAACATGTTCAGTATGTCCTCTTGGAATTTGAAAGGCTTTCGGGTCACAAACTTCTCAAGACCATTTGCATCCAAACCCTCCATTACTGCGCTGAACACCTGACGATTAGTCCAATATTGGACCTCCAATCCAGCCTTATTAAGGATCTTGTTACGCTAGATGGAGATATCACCCACAGAAGTCATATAGTTTGATAAGTAAATTGAAGATTATTCCTCAAATATTAGTGTTGGGAAATTTGGCTAAGTTTCCTTTCCCCAGTAGCTACTTGTTTAGATTCTAGTTTTTGGTGTTTTGGTGGATCAAATCCTAAGTCCTACCAGCGTCAGTTTGTCTCTAGAATAGCTCTAGTCTCAAATGTAAAGTCCTGTTTAGGTCTTTTTGAGTTGTAAGTCGCAGCTGATCAAGACTCATGCTGACACTGTTCACCAGCATGAGATGTACTTACCAGTTGAGAGAAGTCTCACCAGCAAGCGACTGACAAGACTCGTGCTGACACTGTTCATCAGCATGAGAAAGAGCTAATGACTGGCTACTGTTCACCAGTTGGGAAGGTTTTCATCAGCAGGCGGCTAACAAATCTTACCAGCAGAATAGGTGTTCTCACTGACACTGTTCACCAGCGGTGAAGTCACCAGTCATGGGAGATTCCAAGAGTTAACATCCAGACAAATTGGTAGACTTAGATTATGCCAACGCAAGTCACCAGCAGAGACTGCCAGCACAAGATCACCAGTATGTTCTGCCAGTCGGATGTTACCAGCAGAATTCAAGATTCGCTCTCCCAGAGTCTTAGAGACAAAAAGAAGATTCGTCTGAGGAATAAACTGACAAAGTATGACTTTAAGGGAGGATACCTTAAAGTCTATCAGTTCAAGACACCAGTTCCGATTCCTCGTACTGACGAATAGTGCCGTTCTAACATAAAGAGATCAATGTCAGATAAAGTGGACAAAAGCATGGTGCTTTCCGAAAATTCCTACCTGCCGCCGTCTGAAGGACATGCGAGGACAGAGACCTTTTCCGGATGTGTCCAAACGGCTAGAAAATTTGAATGGGATCCCGCGTCTATAAATACCTGGGATCCATCAACATTCAATACTCTTCACCTACCGAAAGACTGCAATTTATTACGCTCAAACAAGTAGAAGCGCATACAACTTTCGAGGCCTTTCTAAAGGCTATCCGTGTGTTGATTTATCAAACACGAGACTTCAAGCTTCCAGCTTGTAAGTTACAGATCTCTTTGGTGTTCTTTCTCTTCTGAGGAAGTTCACAGCAGCTCTTGTGCTAGCCAGCACTTGAGTTATTACGGGCTTTTGCCGTATTAAGAAGATACGTTCTTGGGAGAACTAAACACCCAGTGAAGCTGTGGAGGTTGAAGTGACGTGCTCGCACTCCACCAGCTGATCAGAGTTGAAGAAGGACAAGGCCGGGAGCGGTTGATCTAGTGAACTGGTGGACGAGGCATTCACCAGCTAGAGATAGATCGTAGGACGCTTGTACCCGATTACTCTTAGTGAAATTTCCAGTGCTACGACTGGAGAGTGGACGTAGATCAGTTGATCGAACCACTATAACTCCTTTGTCTTTTATCAGCTTTCTGCATTTCATACTGATTTAAAACCCAGCACCCAAGTGCTGGTGTATATCTAAAAACTGATATAACTGTGCAAACAAGGCTAAAAATATTCTAAGTCTTGAGCTACCAGCTGACGAGCCAGTCGCCAGTCAGCTGAGTACGCAGAGTGCAAGTTGACTTACCAGCTGACAAGGTCCCAGTCAGTTGAGTAACCAGCAGAGTGCAAGAAACGATTAACCACATTTTCCGCTGCCAAGTTATACCCTGATAATCCGGGACCAACAAGTGGTATCAGAGCAGTCGGTTCTTATAGACCGATTGTTTCTGAGTCGCTTAGGACCGAGACCCACGTTTCCTTGCACTCCTTTGTTTGTCTGTTGATTAGCTCAGGTACACGAAGATGAATAATCCGAAGCTACTCGACTACAAGACTTTGAAGCATGACATATGGCGAAAGAGGTCGCTCATTTCACTGAAGAGCATCCATCTGGAAATGAAAGATGTGCTGGAGAAAGGACCAATCGAGATCACCATGATACAGCACCAGCTAGGAGATCGTCCAGCTGCTGTGATCCCAAAGCCTCAAAGCGAATGGAACGCCGAGGACAGGAAGCGGAATCAGTTGGATTCCATTGCTCACGAGTTGATCCTGGCTTCTCTTCCAGAGTCGCTGATGGAGGAAGCCCTCCAGTTTGACAATGCCAAGGGAGTATGGGATTATCTTGATAGTCTATGTCAAGAAACTGACCAAATGAAACGCAACAAATTGCAGGTTGCGGTGGACAAGTATGAGTCCTTCCAGATGCTGCCTGGAGAAACCATCAAGGAGATGGAGGCGAGATTCAACGCCATCGTCAGCGAGCTAAAGTCCCTGGACAGGCAGTGCTCAAATGAAGATCTTAATGCCAAGATCCTGTCCAAGATGCCCAAGGAGGACTGGTTCGTGAAGACCACAGCTCTGAAGGAGAAGGACCTGTCCAAGATGACTCCCAAGGAGTTATTTGCTCAATTGCAGGCACACGAGTGGGATATCCAGATGGTAAACAAGAATGAGGCCATCCGGAACATGGGATCCCCCAGCATCAAAGCTCAAGACGAAGCTTACTTCGTCAAGAAGGACTTCAAATGGAAGCACAAGAAGCCCTTCCATGCTGACAGACCTGCTGCCCAGCACAACCAGCAGAAAGAGATCCCAGCCACATCGGGATCTAACTCAAAAGACAGCGAGAGCTCTATCGCTGACCTTGAGCAACAGATGAAGAGACTGGCCATTCTCCTGGAGAAAGCCAAGTCGAAACAGGGAGTATCTCTAAGCTCATCTGATGGAAAATTCATCAAGAGAGCTCCCCGTGCTTGCTATCAGTGCCAATCCCCTGATCACCTTAAATTTGAATGTCCACAGGTGGAAAAGGGTGAGCGGGAAAGGCTGAAGAAGCTCTTTGAAGAGCGAGCATCCAAGGCCATTGCCAAGGCCATGCTGACCAGGACAGAAGTTCCTGACATTCCTGACCATGACGACGGAGAGTATGAGTCAGATGAAGAGTCAGAAGAGGAAGCTCTACTGGCACTTATGGCAGCCTTCGGAGAAGAGTCAGCTGAAGGAAGTGCTGACAGTGAAGAGGCACTTGCAGCTGATGATCAGGTACAATCATCAGCTTCCCCAATGCATATCATGCCTTCTATCAGTTTAGACGATTCTGAGTCGCGTTGCTCCGACTCAGAAGCTGTCACTATAGATATTCTTCGAAAAGAATTTTTAAAATTTTATGAAATAAAGAATGTTTTGGCTGGCGAAAATACTTCACTGAAAGATCAAGTTTCTATTTTGACCAAGGAGATTGAAAAATCGAGGTCAGTCAGTGAAGATCTAGCCACTTTGAAAAAGACTCACTTTGAGTTGCTCCAAATTTTTCAAATTACAAAAACTGAGCGAGATAATTTTCACAATCTCGTTCTGGAGCAAGAAAATAAAATAAATTTTCTAATTAAAGGATCAAAAGACTTGGAAGCAGCTCTAAGTCATTGGAGAAAGCCTTCTGATAAGTCCGGGTTGGGATTTACAAAAGATTTGAGCAAAAATCAGCCCGAACAAATCAGTACTGGTAAGGGTAAGGGCCAACTAGCAAATGCATCAGCACCAGCTGGTAATGCCAGTCAGTCCCGTATGGCTGATCAGCATAGGAACCATAAGTCCAGATACATAGGTGAGTCATCAAGACAAAATCCTCAACTGGCAAGATCCTCTGCTGACAGGACGCCAGCATACCCGAAGACGCAGACTAAGCCGAAATATTCAAAGGCAAGGAAGTCAGCGTCAGCTGCCAGTGGAATCCGACAGCCAGCACCAGCTGTCCAGAGATTCCACGCCCAACCTTACAAGTATGCCAGTTGCCAGCATGCTTACAAGGGATCCAAATCTCAGCGGAATACTGAGAGAAGGATATTTCCCGATAGGAGGAACACCTATCGGAGGCCTGAGCCCAATCAAAACCTTTTCTCAAGGGCTGGGAAGGCTAATCATCGTGGTCCACAATTCCAGAGACCACCAAGGCAACACAAGCGGTCGGAAAGAAATTTCCGACACCCTCGGAGGAAGAATACTTCCAGAGGAACCGCACACACAGCCACACCTTCCAAAAACAAATCCATGCATTATTTTAAAAGGAAGGGAAAGGCCACAAGTGATGTCAGCAAGGGTAACACCGAGCTGAAGATTACTCAAGTCTGGATTCCAAAAGGAATGATCCAGAGATCTAACCCTGCAGGACCCGCTGATGATCGGGGACCTAAATAATTTCATTTTCTTGCAGGAACAGGATCATGCAACACAGCTTCAGAGATCGAGCGAGTGGATCATAGATAGTGGTTGCTCGGCTCATATGACTGGTGAGGAGTTCCTATTTTCTGAGCTCACCAAGGTCAGAGGACCTCCAGTCATATTCGGTGATAACTCAAAGGGCAGAGTTATCAGCAAGGGCTGCATCGAGAAGGATGATGTCAGAATTGTGAATGTATCCCTTGTCACCAATCTGAAGCACAACCTCCTGAGCATCAGTCAGCTGTGCGACAATGGTTATACCATTGTGTTTGACAAATCAGGGTGCCAGATCAAGAATGAAGAGTCTGGCGAGACCAAGCTGAAAGGTGTCAGGAAAGGAGGTCTCTATGTTGTTGACTGGCAAAGCGGGAAGACTGATACATGCTTTGTAGCCACCAGTTCCATGGAAACTAACTGGCTGTGGCACAAAAGGTTAAGTCATCTAAATTTCAAAACTATTAATTATCTAACCAAGCATGATCTTGTAGATGGTCTTCCCAAGGGCGGGTTCAAGAAGGAAGGAATTTGCAAAGCTTGCCAGCAAGGCAAACAAACTAGGAAGTCCTTCAAGAACCAGTCGCCAGTCTGCCCCAGTACCAGTCAGGTACTCGAGTTGTTACACATGGACCTGTTTGGACCAGTAACACCGCAAACCATTGGAGGAAGACGATATTCGCTGGTGGTAGTCGATGACTACTCGCGCTATACCTGGGTAAAGCTTCTCAGAACTAAGGATGAGGTGAAGATCATTCTTCCAGAGTTGATCATCCAAGCTCAGAAACAGAGAGAAGCTGTGGTAAAGCGAATTCGATCAGACAATGGGACTGAATTCTGCAACAGTCTGCTGATGGATTTTTTATCAGCCAGCGGAAGTATACGAAGGAGTTAATTCAGAAGTATTGCCCAGAGAAAACTAAGTCCCTAAGAATACCTATGAGCACCAGTTGTCAAATATTTCTTGATGAACAAGGGGAATCAGTTGATCCTACCATCTACCGAGGAATCATTGGATCACTTCTCTATCTCACAGCCAGCAGACCCGACATCTCGTACTCAGTCGGAGTGTGTGCCAGATTTCAAGCCAATCCGAAAAGGTCACACATGGAAGCTGCCAAGAGGATAGTAAAATATCTGAAGGGGACTGAATCTCTTGGAATATGGTATCCCAGAAATGATGAGCTTACACTCATTGGATATTCAGACTCAGATTTTGCTGGATGCCGTATAGATCGAAAGAGTACCAGTGGTACGTGTCAGTTTCTAGGACACAAGCTAATCAGCTGGTTTAGCAAGAAGCAGCACTCAGTTGCTACTTCTACCACTGAAGCTGAATATGTTGCCGCTGCCAGTTGTTGTGCTCAAATTATTTGGATCAAGCAACAACTGGAGGATTATGAAGTGGACACTGGCTGTGTTCCCATCTATTGCGACAACAACAGCGCTATGTGCATCACGAAGAATCCGGTTCATCACTCTAGAACCAAGCACATAGATATTCGACATCACTTCATTCGTGATCATGTCGAAAAGAAGGATGTCAGCGTGGACTACATCAGAACTGAAGATCAACTGGCTGACATCTTCACCAAACCCCTTCCAGAAGCAAGATTCAAGGAGTTGTGCATCAAACTCGGTCTTTTGGAGATTGATGTGAGCCCAAGTGTTGAGGAAGAATGAGTCCCAGCTCTCATTCTGTTCTTGATCTTCTGAAGGACGCTGATTGCGACTAAGTCCAAGCTCTTAGTTGTTTTTATTTAAGTGGTATCTCTAACTCACTGATGGTTCCTACTGGCGGAACTTATCCCTTAATTGTCTAAGGAAATGAGTCCCAGCTCTCATTCCGAAGTTGCCAGCACAAACCATCAGTTGAAGCGAAATTGGGTCCCAGCTCCCAATTCCAAGCGATGATGAGGAGTGGATTTCTTGAAGAAAAGATTATGCGGAATAAATTGAGTCCAAGCTCTCAATTTTTACAATCTTTCAAGTTGCAAGCAGATAACTGATGAAATTTCCGCGACTGACGAAAATTGAGTCCAAGCTCTCAATTGTCTAAGTATGCCAGCACCAGTATGTGTATCAGTTGCCAACTGATAAAGAGGCCAACCAGTTAGGGGGAAGTATGCGACTGGTATATGCTACTGATGACCAGTCATGCCAGCTGTCACAGAAAAGGCGGGATTGTTCAAATCCGACTAGCGTGTACATCTCTCAGAATTTAATGCGGCATTTAATGCCACATTTAATGTGCACAGTGTCTGCGCAGTCCGACGCTTGGATGCCACCAATCGGCGTGTGCCATGTCAGCTCCACGTCGTGACGCCCGTCAGCACGACCGCGCACGTCACCACAGGGAACCGGGCCTGCTGATGACCGTAGATTCTGACTTGCTGAGACTTCATCTCGGTCGTTTAATCCTGCATGGCCCTTCGTATAAATACCCGATCACTTCCTTCGGGTTAACCTTTATGTTTCCCTACTTTCAGAACCCTACTTTCAAAATTCTCTCATCTTCCCTTGAGATTTTCTGAAACTTGAATCTTTCTGAAGTCATGGCATCATCTTCTCGACCTCCAGCTGATAACCCTCCATCTACATCTACATCATCCTCATCTGGTTCACCAGACCTACCAGTCGCTGAAGCTCATATGCCTACGTATACTGGCATAGTGAAGATCGAAGATATCGATTACACCTATCCGTTCGCCCGATTGGTTCAGTTGAACAGGCCGGCGACCAGGCGACAGCTCTCTAACGCGCAGATTAGGACTGCACAGGTTCAGAAGGAGAAGATTCTGAACGCGAAGCTAGCCCTAAAGCATCATGGGCCGGAGCTGATGGAGATGGTCGACCGCGAGCAGCTCCGCCAGTACTTGACGGCGACACCCGAAACTTTCCATCCACACATGGTAGCTGAGTTCTACGCTCGGGCCGTGATTGCTGACGACAGGAAGTCTTTCACAACTTCCGTTTTTGGTCACCTGATCACCGTCACCGCGGAATACCTCGCCGATCTCTTCGGACTGAGAAATGAAGGAGAGGAAGTGGCCACGTATCATCAGGATGATACGGTGGAATTCAGGAGGCGGTGGGGGCAGTGGAAGAAGCCAGAAGTCACCGTCTTCCGGACTGGCATGAAGAAGTCCGAGATGGAGGAGTACTGGCAAATGGTGTGCGATATTGTGGTTCGCATGCTACAATGCGAGGTCGGCTCGTACGCCGAGTTAAGCCTGCGGAAGTTCTCGGTGATGTGTGCCCTGGTGGATGGAGTTCAGGGCAATTGGGCCGAATTTTTCTTTGGCCGGTTGCTGGAGAATGTGGCGCGGAACATCACCGTGTCAACTGAAGGGAGATTTGCTCACGCCGTATCCTTCGGGCTGAGGATCAGCCACATCCTGGAGATGGAATTGGGTAATGGCGTGGATCAGGGGGAACAGCTGGTTGGTTCCGATTTCATACCAGCCACGAAGGTGAAGCTGCCTCGCCCAGATTACAAGAAGCCACGCAGGCTGAAAGGGAAGTCAGCAGTGGACCCTGCTGAGGCTGTTTCTGAGGAAGACTCAGAAGACCTGGGGGAGCAAGTGCCAGCTGTGGCTCTCCCACTGACTGATGAGGCTAGGGCTCAGTTGAAGAGGAAGCTGGAGACGGAGTCTCTCTTCGACACCATGGAAGGCGCGGTGGCTGAGGCGACTGGTATCCACCCACGGGACGTACAACTTGTACCAGTCACCAAGAAGCCATCCCACAAGAAGCCTAAGACTTCCCAGCACCAGCAGCCACCGTCAGCTGTTGCATATGACCCTGAGTCTGGGAAGATCTCCATCCCAGTCAAGAAGTCCATTCTGGGACTGACTGAGGAAGAGACGCTGGAAAGGATGACTCGCAAGAGGAAGCGAATCCAGACCAGAGCTCAGAAGCTGGTGGAGCAAGCAAAGAAGGAGCAACAAGCCTCCATAGTAAGGAAGATACAGGCCCAGGCAAGGCTGAAGGCCTTGGCCGACCAGCGTCAAAGAGAGGCTGAGCTGGCAGCCCGCGATGAAGCCTATGCAAAGGTGCAGGCTGAGCATGAGGCCAGACGTCAGGTGCAACTGGCGGAGCAGGTGCACCAGGTGGCCAAAGGCAAATGGGAAGTTGCCCCAGCTACAAGTGCAAGGCCACCAGCACCAGCTCCAGGCGAGATCTTATCTGATGAATCCTTTACGCGCCTGATGGTCATGGGTGCTGAAGAGGATGTCCTATCCTTTGTGGATAAGTACCAAGAGGAGGAGGTCGCTGAAGTCCCTCCACCCGCGCAAGGGGGTGGTGGAGGTGAAGAAGACCCACTGGCCGCGCAAGGGAGTGCCAGTGGAGGAGAAGAAGTGCGGGCGACCACCCCGGAAAAACTGGCGAGTTTTTCAGACATGAGCTCAGATTCTGAGGATGCAGAGGAGCCAAGGGCTGAGGAGCCAGAGCAGGAGGAAGCTGAGGAGGTGACACATTACTCCATGGTGCAGAGGATGGAGCCAAGGGATCTGTTCCCAGACCTTGATGATAAGGCTCGTCGTCCTGCCAGTCGCCCCCGATCTACAGATGCCTCGACATCAACTTCCGGGCGACCAGCAGCATCCTCTACATCACCAGCTAGGCGTGCACGTACTGAAAGGCAACCTTACATGCTCTGCATCCAAGAGCATCAACTGGTTGATGAGGATACCTTCCAGTTGCGAGTAACAGGGGTACACCGGTGGGAGCACCGCGGGGACATGGCGTTTCTAAATTCACGAGTGCCTGAGCCTTCAGCATTCAACATCATCCCCTTCAGCGGACTCCCCCACCAGTCGGTATATGCCTCAAGGATCTTTGACTGGTGCCTGCCCCTGCAGCCAGTGGAATACTACAATTCCACTCTCTATGAGTATGCTGAAAACATCACGACGGAGGTGGAGAATGCCGTCAATGACGAAATGATATCCAGCTACCGACGACTCTGGAGGGTGGATCCGAAACTATGTCTAGAGTTCCGGAGGTGGAGGATTTTTGACCGATGCCAGCGCCTGCTGACAGTGGAGAAGCGGGCGGTCCTCTATGCCAGGCTGGGTCTTGGCTACTGGAGAGCGGAGGAGGAGTGGGCTCATGCCTTCATGGGCACCGATCCTGAATGCCCCCAGCAGCTGTCTACAAGGAGGATCAAGCGCCGCTTGCTGAAAATCGCTGAGTATAGGCAGCTGACTGGAAGCTCCGGCCTCCCGCCACTGAAATAGGTTAAGTTACCTTTCCTCCAGTTTAGAGTCACCAGTCGGGGGTACCAGCTGACGTACGCGCTCCGTCGCCTCAAAGTGCTGGTTACCCTCCCGAGGATCCCTCCCTACCATGCTATATTGTTCGACATGGCTGCCAGCGCTCTGCTGGTAGATCACTTAGTAGAGGAGGATCCCTCTCGTGGTTGGTGGCTGACCCTTGCCGTCCCTCCTGTTCCTATTGTCTCGGGCGATCTCGTCCCTGCTCACATGGACTGGCAAGTGGTGGAATTCACAGCCCCACCCATTTTTGAACAAGTCCAGCCAGCTCCAGCAGCAGTGCCAGTAGTGGAGCCAGCAGTCGAAGTACCAGTAGAGGAGTCAGCAGCAGCTGATGTACCAGCAGAGGAACCAGCAGCAGCTGCAGTGCCAGCGGAGGAGCCAGCCCCAATGGAAGAATCAGCTGTATCTGAACCAGCAACGGCTCCTTCCGCACCTGATGTGCCCTCCTCTTCCATTGAAGTCTCAGCAATGCCAATCTCCGAGATCCATCCCCCTGCGCAGCTTCTTGCACTCATTGATGCCAGGATGGACCAGCGCTTCGCCAGCTTCCGAACTGAAATGACTCAACAGATGGAGTCTGTAACCGTTGGAGTGTCCTCCTTTTTGGCGCGGATCCAAGAGGGGGAAAGTACGCGAGCACGTGCTGAGGCAGAGAGAGCTCGTCTAGCTGAAGAGGAGAGGAGGATTGCTGCTGAGGAAAGGGAGAAGAGCAGACAAGATATGGCAGCGCTCACTGAGATCCTGAGGTAGCTCACAAGCAGAACTCAATCACCAGGATCATCTTCTCAGCCATAGTCTAGCTTCTCTATTTTGTTGTAAGTATTTGTATCTCTAGACTAGTCAGTTTTCTATCCTGTACTTGTAACTGCAACATATTAAATGGATTGATTACTGACAAGTTGATGACAATTCCTCATTGTCCAACAAATTGTCTAAGTATTTACTTACCAGCTGAACTTACACTTCCAGTGTAATCAGCACCAGCACTCGTATCACACACTTTAAATCTTTTTGCTCTGATCTCATTTTCAAATTTTAAACGAGCAATATCCCTCCTGGTTTGAGGGGGAAGATTTTTAGTTAGAGCTGATGTGAGGAAGTATTTTCATGGGTTTAGATCTGATAGGTTTATTTTGTAAAACCCTGAAATCTTCTGTAACTTTCCTCATCAGCTGAGTGCTCGCTGGTTAGGCTTTGATCGCACCAAAAAAGGGGGAAATTGTTGGGAAATTTGGCTAAGTTTCCTTTCCCCAGTAGCTACTTGTTTAGTATCTAGTTTTTGGTGTTTTGGTGGATCAAATCCTAAGTCCTACCAGCGTCAGTTTGTCTCTAGAATAGCTCTAGTCTCAAATGTAAAGTCCTGTTTAGGACTTTTTGAGTTGTAAGTCGCAGCTGATCAAGACTCATGCTGACACTGTTCACCAGCATGAGATGTACTTACCAGTTGAGAGAAGTCTCAC
>JAPKLW010001464.1:0-22553 GCA_026898455.1 Plectranthus barbatus
AAATTATTACTTGCCCTCTGCAGTGGTCTGTACACTTGCAGACATAGTGCGTTGAAAAACGCGCTATCAACCGCCAGGAGGTTGCCACCGTCCCAGATGCTCGCCGCCATCATCGTCGGTCGTCCATGCAGTGAGGAAGCCAGCCAAGCAGACGCGACACGCGCAGGGCGCGGCCCAACCGCGTACGGCGCAACCCTAGGGTTGCAGCCGCACGCCGCCACCACCCACGTCGCCGCTGCCACCGTCTGCTGCACGGCCCCGACGACCGGCCGCCGCCTGCAGCCAGGCTGTACGCACGCGCGCGCGGGGAATTGCGGCCCAGCCGCGCACGGCCAAAACCCTAGGGTTTGCCGTGCGCCGCCGTCGACTCCCACCATGTCGTGTTCTTTGTTCTTCAATTCTCGTCCTTCTCTCCAGATCCAATTTTACAGATTTGAAGTAAAATAATACAAAGTAGATCTAAATCTATTACAATGAATTTCCCTATCAAATCTAACCACGGATTTTCTCGTGGTGAAAAAACAGATCAAAAAACGAGAAGGCCACAAGAACAAAACCATCCACAACAATTTAAATCCATACAAATTTATTTAATTAAATTTATCAAGGATAGAGCCGAAGAACTGGAACATGACTCTAATACCAATTGTAGGATTCGAGTCTACAGCCAACAACATGAGTTGTTATTTAATTCGCAGCACCGTTCTTAGGATATCAAGAACAAATTCAATTAAATAAATCATGTCACCCTATTCATGCTTCTACAATAATTAATTGCATAGGGTGAATTCAAGAGAATACCTGATCTTCAATCGTTTGATCTACAGATCTAGATCGGAGGATGAACGATGAAGTCAAATCTGAAGCGGAATGGAACGTTGCTTGAATCGTGTTCCTACAAATTTGATCTTCTGATCTGTTCCCTTGCTCCTTGGAAATCTGGTGAGGATTATCTACCAAGTTGAATCAAGAAGCCGGAGGATTTGATCAGAAAAATCCTCCCCTGAAGCGCCGCCGATCACTCTCTCTTAATTCAATATTCTGATTTGAATATTAAATTGTATACTGTGGTGGCTTGTTCTGACCTAGAGAGAAATCCTTTATATAGTGTTAGGGTTTTAAGAAACCCTAACCCTAATGGGCTTGAGCAGTTTGTGGGCCAGACCAGGGATCAAATGCAAATAATAAAGTGGGCCCTCTTTATTAATTAACTCTTCCTTGTTCAACCCAGAACATAATTAATTAATAAAACATTGTTTTAACCTTCACCGCGGTAACAATGACTCGCCCCTTTATTACCACGTTATTAGGAACGAGTTGCATTAAACTAACATGATCCACATATTTAAGAAATTAGACATTCATTAATTAATTTTGTTTATGACAATCAACCATAATTAATTAATATCTTATTTCCTGATTAATACCACTCACTCATTTTCTCTTGTGCTTGAATAAATCATTCAGCTTGCAGGACTTAGCATAAAGAACCTTGTGAGCTCATCAGGGAATGTCATCATCCTGAAACGGATATGCTTACCTAAACATCCAGCCTAAGCAGACCCCACACAAATTGCCAACACCCAAAATGCAGATATTAGAGTACATGTAAGACTCGCCACCCTAGCAAATCAAAGTGTGGTCAATCCGTGTGTGTCCCTTATCCTTCAGTAAGGTTTAAGATCATAGGAAGTATGTTAGGGATCTGGCTCATTCATATGTCAATGAGAATGACACATCCCACTGTTGATCCCATCAATACATAAATATGTACCGACACATCAAGTAGCTAGGATAAGCCCACTTATGAACCGATGTGTCGCAGCTTAAACCAACAGCCTATCCAGGGACTGTTTCAGCTGTGATACTGTTTATATCTCGCTAGGTCAAGCGAGCCATATGATCCTCTGTGATCTCCTACACACCATATGGTCATCCCTATGAGCGAGATAAAAGGATATTATAGTTTGTTATATGTTCACATTTATCAGATAGCGAGATTTGTTGATGCAACAAATAAATGAAGGCCAGTATACAAACACTTAATCACTTATGCTTTCTGTATACAATCCCAACAATATTGACCTCGACATGCATTATATACCTAGCAAACATTCATTATATACCTAACAAGCATGCATGATATAATATAGTAATATACATTTATATAATATAACAAAAAAATACATAATTAAAAACAAGTAATATATGATCAACTTTTATAACAACTTTGATATTATCTACAATATGCAAAGATAATGAATTTTTTTTTTTATCTTGCAGGAAAAAAAATATTGCATTTTATCTATCATATTCTACATTATATAATACAACTTCATGCATTATATTGTGCTACTCCATTCATTATATAAGAATTTGTGTACTGTTACGAGAATTATGTATATAATCACTAATTTTTATTTTTTACGATGATTTTTAAATCGAAACATATGCAATAGGGATTTCTTTTTAAAGATAATTAAATTACCTTTAATTTGATATATGATACATTAAAAAATAATCTAAATCGAAGGAGATATGATCATTTAAAGATTTAGGATGATTTTAGAGGAGAGAGAAAAAATATTACAAAATTATCCTTTAATGCCTGTTTTACTACACTATAATGCAGATGAGATTTATTTAGTCTTGAGCGTTGAATCACCAATTGGATGACCGAGATTAGTTCTTATTTTCACATGGTAAGGGGAGTTCTCATATGATCACTCCCATATGTATATATATATATATAGGGGACTGATCTGGTGAGAATAGCCCTTATCATGAGAAATGAGAATAAATCTCGTCCATAGATTTGACAACATCAACGATCCAGATTACATAAGAGCTTTAACAAAAAACGCGGCATTTTATCCTCATTTTACTTCATTAAAGGGCAACATAGTCATTACGAACGTATAGGGCGCAAAAGTTATTTTTTTTCATTTTATGTATTTTATACTTCATTTTATCTTAGTTATACTTCATTTTATCTCAATTACGAATCATTATAAAATAAATTCGATTCGAATTTTGATGTTACACGTGACATGCATTTTATCTTAGCAGTTCTTCGTTATATCTTAGTTATTCTTCATTTTATCTCAATTGTGATTCATTATAAAATAAATTCGATGTGAATTTTGATGTTACACGTGACATGCATTTTATCTTAGTTGTTCTTCATTATATCTTAGTTATTCTTCATTTTATCTCAATTGTTGTTCATTATAAAATAAATTAAATAAAAATAAAATCAATTTTTCGGAAAAAATGATTCAATTCTCTTTATTTTATCTCCTATATACATAATTAAATGAAAAAAATTAATTTTTTTGAAACAGTTCTCTTCATTTTATCTCCTCTATACTTCATTAAATGGAAAAGATTAAATAAAATAAAAATAAAATCAATTTTTCGGAAAAAAGTATTTCAGTTCTCTTCATTTTATCTCCTATATACATCATTAAAAGAAAAAAATCAATTTTTAAGAAAAAGTTCTCTTCATTTTATCTTCTCTATACTTCATTAAATGGGAAAAGTTAAATTAAATAAAAATAAAATCAATTTTTCAGAAGAATATTTTAAGTTAATTTTATCTATTTAAAACTTCATTAAATTAGAAAATTCAATTAAATAATAATAAAATTTAATTTAATTTTAGAGTATTGGATGACTCAACAAGGCTATCGAAATCTTATGAAAAATAAAAAAGAAAAGGAATTACAGATCCAAATATGTAATAATGAAGTTCGCGGAGGATAAAATGAAAATGTAAATTATTTGAGGGAGATACAATCAGGTTAAATGACAATGATACCCTTAAATATGTAATAATGTAGCTCGCGGAGGATAAAACGAAGACGAAAATTATTAAAGCATGACCGCAGATCTTGTGAAATCAAAGGCTGAGATTTATTCTCATTTCTTACATTAACATTTATTCTCATATGATCTAACCTATATATATATATATATATATATAGGGTAGTGATCAGGTGAGAATAGGAGTTACTATGAGAAATAAGAATAGATCTCGCGCATCCATCTCATCAAATCGACGAACAAGATTCATTCTCAGCAAATTGAAAAACGAGGCATTTTTGCCCCAATATCCTGCAGTTTTAGCCTTTAAAGGCTAAAACTGTAAAAAAACTCAAACACAAACAGCAACCTGCATTTTAAGCCCGATTTACTTCATTTTTAGCCCGATTTACTTCATTTTTACATAAATATGAATTAAAAAAAATTAAACATCTTCTTCTTCAAAGCAGCAACACGAGCGTAGTCTCTATAAAACTCAATACCAACATCAACAGTTCTAAAAACTCTGCCCTTAAAATGCTTTATCTCATCAACACACTTTGGAATAAATGAACATTTAAGATACAAAAATGCACAAAGTTAACACTAAAGATGCACAATATAATAGTAAAAATGAACGTCAATTTGAATACACACTTTAGAATAAATAAACCTGTAAGATACAAAAATGCACAAAGTTAACACTAAAGATGCACAATATAATAGTAAAAATGAACGTCGATCTGAATAAAATAAATTTTTTTAAATTATATTCATGCACAATAAACAAAGTCGAGACCGAACACGAATGCAAAATCCAGAAACAAAGAAAAAAAATCTGATCGACAGAAGAAATATAAATCAAATCGAACGAAGAAGGAAGAAGAAATCAAATCGCGCGAAGAAAGGAATAAAAAATCTAATGAGATACTATTTCAGATTTAAAAAAGCTAAAATTACAAAAATAACCTTAATTTTGCAAAACTGCAGGATAATCGAGGAAAACTGCACACGGAGTGAAATAGATCATGAGCGTTGATATCACAAAATTAAAGGCTGAGATTTATTCTCATTTCTCATACTAAAAACTATTCTCATATGATCACTACTCTATATATATATATATATATAGTTGTGATCATATGTTACCAACCTCCCATATGTTATATGAGACTAAATTTCAACCCTTAATTCTTTAAATCATGTGGCTCACATTTAAATTTGAATTATTTATTAATAATTTTTAATTTACTCATTAATCATTAGTAAGAGCTATTTAGTAATCACAACCAGACTTATCTCTATCTCTCTCTTTTCTCTCTCTCTCTCTCTCTCCCCCCCCCCTTCGATTCTGTTCTATCAAGCATATAATCTGCACATGTGAGCAATTATTTATCTCTAAACTCCTTATCTTTTTGTTTCCACACTTTATCCGTACATACACGAATAAGGATTTTGCTTATTTGTTTGAATAGCATGCTTATAGGTACGTGAATCTGGGGATGGCGAAGGTCTCGAAAAAGTTGTTCGATAGAATGTCTGAAAGGGATTGTGTGAGTTGGAATACGATAGTGATGGCGTATGTGCAGAAAACTCTCGATCTTGTGATAGTTCTCCTTCAATAATCCAACTTTGGCTATTTTTCTCTTCGTTGGAATCTATTTTGGTTGGTCTTCGTCAGTATTTTCGCAGCCAAAAGTTAGTGGTGGTTTTTGGTATCTGTTATGCACGATGGTGCAATTTATTGGTTACTGTCAGCCGACCAATTTTTACTACGTAGATGTTACATTATGTATATGATAGTTGATACATTATTTATTCTATATATACTACATTATCTTTAATAGCGTATTTTTATTTTATTTTTTAAATATGACTCCAGGTTTTATTATAATATTGAAATTGTAAACAAGTAATACAACATATTTGTCATAAATAATGTAACATTCATAGCACATTATATATTAAATCAAAGATAATTTAATTAGCTTTCAAATAAATTTTTTATTGCATATGTTCGGAATAAGATAACCGTAGTAAAACTAAACAATGTAATAACTAAAACTACATAATGTAACATAATACAATAGATAATGTTATACTGTAATATTAATAAGTAGAATTAGATAATGCGTGATGAATACATATAATGCAACATAATATGTCAATACATTATTCTTCATATTATGTTGCATTATCAATGTTCATCGAATAGCATTATCTAATTCTTTTTATTACCTAATTAACGTTACAGTACTTTTAAATATATCATTACATTAACCTTTGCATTATGTTACATTATTTAGTTTAGGCTATTACATTATTTAGTATTACGACAAATATATTATGCCGAACATATGCAATAGGAATTTCGTTTGAAAGATAATTAAATCATCTTTAATTTGATATATAATACGTGGAGAAATAAATTAAATTGATTGAGTTATGATTATTTAAAGTTTTATAAAGATTTTAGAGGAGAGAGAAAAGAAAATTTTGAGATATGCACTACATGTTTCACGTAATTAAAAATGTGGGTACCAAAATTACTATTATGCCTAAATAATGTAGCATGCTTAACTAAATAATGCACCGAAAATTTTAACTTTTTAAAATAAATCTAAACCATTCATATTCAGATTTAATGGTTAGATTTTGACCTCATATAACATAAGGGATATAGGTAACCATATAATTCATCCATATATATATATATATATATATATAGATGCGATCTAATGAGAACACCTCTTAACATGAGAAATGTACGCTAAGGATTCTACCAGAATTTTCGGTCATTTTATCTCAAAAAAACCTGCATTATATGGTTATTTTGTCATTTTGTACTTATTTAAGATTCTGTGCATACTCAACCTCGACATGCATTATATATCTAACAAGCATGCATTATGTGCATAAGAAACATGCTTTATATACCTAGAAAACATGCATTATATACCTAACATTTATTATATACCTAAGAAACATCTTCATGCATTCTAATATGGTATTACTCTTATTTTAGAACACAACGACTATTATTATACGGTATTACTTCTTGCATTATATATAGTATTACTTTTATTTTAGATCAAAATTATATTACTTTCATTATGATGCATATGTTATTATTATATAATACTTAATGCAGATATAATGATGAATGATGATTTCCCTGGAAAAATATATTGCATTTTATCTACCATATTCTGCATTATATAATATAACTTCATGCATTATATTGTGCAACTATATTCATTATATAAGAATTCGTGTACTGTTACGAGAATTATGCATATAATCACTAATTTTTATTTTTACAATAATTTTTTAATCGAAACTATATTTTATTACTTTTATTTGAGAGCTAAATTATTTAACTTTCATTATAATACATATGTTATGTGATTTGTGCATAAGATTAATAATTTTCATTAGTTACATAGTTTACTCCCACTAAACATGTGCAATAGAGATTTAGTTTAAAAATAATAAAATTATTTTGGTACATAAAAAAATAATTTTAAATTGAGAGAATTATGATATTTATAATTTAAAGAGAGAGAAAAATATAAATATATGTACTAAATATAAGATATTCATATAATTGATATGGAAAATATCTTAATTAATATAGAAAATTATAAATAAGAAAAGTTTTCCAAAATTTAAGATTGAAACATATCTATTATAATTTTCTCAAAGATTCTTTTCATATATAAATTCTTATTCGTGCATCAAACTATTTAAAATTATTATTAGAATGAATATTCGAATATTTATCGTGTGAACTTCATTTTTAAAATGTATCGATACTCCATGGACCACAGTATTTTGACCTCGACATTCATTATATACCTAGCAAACATTCATTATATACCTAACAAACATGCATTATATAATATAATAATATACATTTATATAATATAATAAAAAATACTTAATTAAAAACAAATAATGTATGATTAACTTCTATAACAATTATAATATTTTCTACAGTACTTATAAATTTTTTTAATATTTTTCATGTCATTAAAATTTTCTCAATTTAATAATCCATAAAATAATAAAATAAGTAAAAAATATCTATTTTATCGTTAAAAAATCCAATATACATCACAATCTGAATACGATTCAAATATTAAAAATATATTATTTTATTATTTATCTATATTTGTATATAGTTTAACTTCATGATTAAATAGTTTTTAAAGATCTAATTAATCGTTATAAACTATTTATATTATATAATTCAAATTTCAAGAAATGTGATATTGAATAACTAAAGTAAGTTTTATTAATATAATTATGATAAATATATTAATTAAAAAAAGGGTAATTATGTTAATCTATCCCACACTTTAACAATTTATGAAATTCTATCTCATTCTTTCAATTTTATCTATCCTACATTATGTTCTATTATGTAATTCTATCCCAAATTGCCACATCATATATTAGTTGCCATATCAATCTTCCACATAAGCTATTAGGGCTGACGTGGACCGATGATGTGGCATTAAATTTTAATTCTTTTGTAATTTATACTTTTAATAAAAAAACTAAATTTTTTTTTGTAATATTAAAATATTAATTTCAATTAAAATTAAAATAATGATTATTATATAATACTAACTATTAAAATCATTACTATTACTTTCTCTGTCTTTAGATTTATTATTAGAAATTATTATAAAAATCTCTTTTTAAATTAAATTGATTATTTTCAAGATACAAGTGCTTAGTGCAGGTAATAGCACATTCCAAATTAGGACACGATGATGATTACGCTGGAATAAAATTTTTAAATTTAGAAAATATTTTATAATAATTACAATTAAATGATAAATCTAAAGATAAGAGGAAGTAATGATTTTAATAATAACTATTATATAATAGTCATGACTTTAATTATAATTAATATTAATATTTTGAATTTGTTTTATTATTTATATATAAGATTTATGTTATTGTAAATTCAATTATGTTGTAAAATATTGATTAAAAATTAATTTTATAAGAATAATTAAATATAACAAATTTAATATTGTATTTAAGTTTAAAATCTATTGGGTTACATCAATTTTTCGATTTTCTACATTAGAAAATCAAAATAAAAAAATATTTAAAATAAAAAACTAACTTACAAAAATAAATTTAGTTCTTTTATTAAAAGTATAAATTACAAAAAAATAATATTTAATGCCACATCGGTCCACGTCAGCCCTAATAGCTTATGTGGAAGAGTGATATGACAACTAATATATGGTGTGGCAATTTGGGATAGAATTACATAATAGAACATAATGTAGGATAGAATTCTATAAAATTGAAAAATGGGATAAAATTCCATAAATTGTAAAAGTGTGGGATAAATTAACATAATTACCCCAAAAATCAGACAAATCGAACCGACACATCGATTTTCGAGCTCAGCCGGTCCCAAGTTGTTCGGTTAAAAAAATATTTGGGCTAAAATATATCAACACCACTAAACCACATTTTAACTCAAGTTAATCGGACCAACCCTTACTTGTCCCAACCCATTAACCCCGACTAAATTGATATCCCTACATATTACACAATTTTTGGGTCGAGTAAGTCTTCTACCCCAATTTTTACAATAATTAAATAACATAACGAATACAGTTTCGCCCAAAAAAAAAAAATCCAGACCACTACTATATCGATTATCTATACAAACTCAAAGCTTAACATACAAAAACTACTTCATAACTGTCGTATTTAATCATACTGTACTGAAAGTCGCTAGAAAGCAATAGGGTGAGCAAAAAAACCGAAAAACCGAAAACCGAACCGAATAAATTTCGGTTATTTCGGTTCGGTTATTTCGGTTTTCGGTTCGGTTATTTTTTTTGAAAATTTCGGTTTTTCGATTTTCGGTTCGGTTATTTTTTTTCGGAACCGTAATAACCGAACTAACCGAATTAACCGAAATAATATATATTATTATTATTTTAAATAATATATATATTATTATTATATTATTTTAAATAATATTTTTATTGATTTTCGTTTTTATTAATTTATATATATATATTATTATTATTTTTTAATAATAATAATTTTCATTTTCATTTTTTATTGATTTTTAATTTTCAAATTAATAATTTCGGTTATAACCGAATTACCGAAAAAAAAACCGAAAACCGAATTAAAATTTCGGTTCGGTTATTTCGGTAATTCGGTTCGGTTCGGTTTCTTTCATTTAAATTTCGGTTATTTCGGTTCGGTTATTTTACGCGCAATAACCGCACCGAATAACCGAATACTCACCCCTAGAAAGCATTCTTCTCTCAAAATCATAACCTCCATACAATGATAGCCATCACGAATTGAATAAGGTACCATTAGACGGATTCCCTATCTATAGTATTAGCACCAATAGCCTCTTTCAATAATCTCCAAGCTTCTGTTTCACCATCTGCAACTTCACACGGAGTCTGCCAATAACAGGCTAACAGCCATCAGTAACATCACTCAAGAAACAGAAGTAGGCGGAATTCACACCAGCATACCTTCCCATAGATGTTTGTTGTCAACGGAGAAGCCCCATGAGCAAGCAACACTCTTATGACATCACCATATTCGCCTCTAGCCGCGTGATGAAGAGGCTAAGAGATACAAAGTTGTCAGTGTTTTTAGACAAGAATTTCGCTGAATGTTTCTTCCACTAGCAGAGACAATGAAAATGCAAAGGATCCAAACATTCAAAAACTCACCGTGTCCCCTTCCGTATCTACAGTTTCTAGCATTCTCTTCACACGCCCTGGTTCATTAGTATTATTGATGATAAGTTGAACTATCTCTGTATAACCTGCAGTCATTTTTTCAGGAATTATTGAGAAGAATGTAAGTTCCTAGAAAAAAGAAGCTTCGGATGAATGCATCAAAAGCTTGCAAACCAACCTCCTGCACAAGCATCATGCAAGGGAATTGCTCCATCTTCATCCTTTGCCTCCAAGTTAGCTCCCTTTTCCAACAAAAACTGCGTTGATATATACAATCATAAGTTCTAAACAATTGACATCAATAAATCAGTAGGAGAAATGATTTTACCTTGACACAACTCAAATGGCCATAAAGACATGTAAGATGTAGAAGGGTGTCACCATCTTCCATTGGGTCGTCAATGTTGCCCTCATAATTTTCTGCATTAGCGCATGAATTATCAGCAAGTATCATTACAGAACAATCACGGATAGAAATCCATGTACACCTAAGATGAATAAAGCAAAACACTCAACCAGTAAAAGCATCACCACATTTTAATAGATTCAGAACATAGCTAAACAGCTTAAAGTTTGCCACAAATTGGAATGGGAAATCACTAATACTTGATGGATATGATCGAACCCGGCATGGCCTTGGGAGTAAGTAGTTCTGAAAACTAATTTGGGATATATTGTCACAAATGGACACAGTTTTAAACTTACTAGGCAAAAGGTAGGCATCTATATATTACACAAATAAAGACTAAGCTTAATCTAAGACACTAATATAGGACATGTGTTATTATTAGTTTTAAATTCTTTGGCTATAAATTGAGCCAATTCCCAAGTGTAAATTAAGTTCAAGCATATACAATTCTTCTTATACTATATACATAGTAAGGATAGCTGCGTATACTGAAAACTAAAAGGTGCAATACAGTTTGCACCAACAATAATTCACTAATAAAATAGATAGAATTAATCTTGCTACAATGAAATTGCACAAAAAGTCTAGCAAATTCAAATAAGCATTAAATAAACATGCTAAATGATGTGGAATAGTAATGCATCCATCAAAATATACTGGAACAAAATTGAACTGAAAGAGGAAGGAACAAGGCAGGCTCCAAATGCGTTGATTCCCCAAGCACGGAAATCTATATAGAGGCTTAAAACACCAACTCTTTAGTACTATGGCAACAGTATATAACAAGTGGAATTGCATAAAACTGAATAGAAAAATCATCCTGATTTTCCAGATCTCAAATGATGTTTACTATTCATCAATACAAAGTACAAAACACCCGATTAAATTACCATCACTCGAACAAATCATAACTCAAAGCATAAATATTCAAAAAAAGGACGAAAAACTAAATAAATGCAATAATCATAAATATCCTTCGGCAAATCCTGAACTATATCCAAACAAAAATTTGGGGAGAGGAAGCGCATGAGGAAGAAGAAGGTACCGAGGGCGAGGCGAAGAGCGCTGAGATCACCAGACTCGGCGGCGGAGACGAGCGGTCGGAGGTGGAGAGGGATTTCGGATTGATCGATGTCGTTTTCTATATCCAGCTCTATACCTCCTTCATCAAAGAAAGCGACGGATTCCTCATCGGCGCCGTCGCGTCGTCCACCAGGCACCGGCATCGCTGACTACTTGATCTTCTTCTCTCTGCTACTCAATTTTTTGTAGCTGACTGCTGACCTCGGGGTTTACTACCTGCCGCTTCAAACCAAATTTCTAAAACGATTATTTTGTTTCTTCTTTAAAAAGTAGGTAGCAATTTCAACAACAAAATAAAAAATATAAGACGAAGAAGAAAGGGGGCAAAACTAGCGAATAGAAACTCATGCATTTAAATAAAAGAGGAAAAACATTTAAGTATATTCCAAACAATTTATGAATATTAAAATATATTGTGAATTTTAAATATAATACTAACTCAAAGGGAATATAATAATTTAAGGGAAATAATGACGTTCAAGTCAACTAATAAAATTTACCTCAATTTTTTTTAGGAAAATATATCCTTATTTTTTACAAATTAGGTAAATTTGCCCTAATTTTTGTTATACTATTGAAGTGTTACTCTAATGTTTACTTTTTATTAGTTAAAACAGTCTAAGTAATTGACAATATTAATAATATGTTGAGTCATGCTTATTAAAATTGATTAATTCATACTATAATTTAGTTGTTATAACATGTAACTCACCGAAATTTTAATCTCATCAGTCACTTATATTACTAATAAAAAAAGAGTTATGCTAAAATTTCATAATATAAAAATTTGGAGCGAATTTTCCTAATTTGTAGAATGTTGGAATATAATTAATTCCCTTACATAAGAAATTGAGATAAATTTCAAATGGGTGATTCGCCCATATAAAAAATTAAAATATTATATTCCAATTTTATCCTTAAGATTTTAACTTAAAAATCTTTAAATAAATTATATTCTTAGACTGCCAAGAGCAGCAGGATTCCCTGTGAGACTCGAGAGAGTGTTTTGTTTGAGGGAGAAGAAAACAGCTAGTGCCGACAAAAGGAAGGGAGGGGAGATTGATACTTCATCTCAGATGGTTTCCGCCAGTAGTCCGTTTCCGGGGAGGGACGCTCTCCGGGAGGGACGCTCTGTTGAAGAATGCTCCTTTTTTTATGTTATATATCAAATGTTGAAGAAAGCTCTTGATCGGCAACGACTATAAATTTCTTCCCTGGTAGTTTTAAAACTTGGACTTGGCTTAACTGTGTACAATTACCATATACAAGATGACATTTTCATTCCTATATCTTATTTCTTCTTTTTCCAATTTGTAGTTTATTCTTTGTTCTCAGCTTCACCTAGTTAGTGCACTTGACTCATGAGTAGGGCATATTTTTTTTACGTTTTGGGGACGTGTGCTAGTTATGCAAACTTGATCGCTAAAACTGATATACACAGAAACTAGTTTTATTTAAATGAACAGTAAGAATTGCTTTAGGATGATTTCGGTGGCGGGCTTTCTTCTAACTGTCTTTGAATTGATGATTTTGAACTTTGAATAATAGGCAACCTCAATCTAGGTTTAAATATTTGAATATCTAAGTTTTTTAATTAAGATTTTAAAATAAATCTATAAGGGTATAATTGAAATTTTATATCTTAATTTTTTTTAGAGGGGCTATGAAGAGTAAAAATATGGTTGTGTTTAGAATCACTCATTTCAAGGTTTCCATACATTTGAATCTATAATTTTTACATTGTAAAAAAATCATAATTTCTCCTAATTTAAAACTCAAATTTTGAATATCTTTTCATCCATAAGAATTCAAGCACTTGGAATCCTGCAATGTAACACATTTCATATTATTAGTAGACAATGAGAGAATGAATTCCATGTTTGAACTAACCTCTCCTAATTAACAACTAAAACGATCACAATAAACAATAATCAACACACATATCTTGGTGAAGCACCCAATGAATTATATATATATATATATATATATATATATATATATATATATATTGATCATGTGAGAATGATGGTTAGTATGAGAAATGAGAATAGATCCCGCCCGTCCATTTCATCAAATCAACGAATAAGATACAGGATTCAATCTCAGCAAAATAAAAAGACGGCATTTTTGTCCCAATATCCTGCAGTAAAGGCTAAAACCGTAAAAGTACTCAAAAACAAGTAGCAATCTGCATTTTATGCCCGATTTACTTCATTTTTACATAAATATGAATTTAAAAAAATTAAAATTACATCGCATTAACTGTCGTAAGTTCATTTTTGACCATCCTACGTGCATCTATAAGAATGTTATCATGCATTTTTGGTCACATTCTTATTGACTTTGACACAATTCCTTGAATCACGATAGGTCAACTTTTTACATTTTGCACACATTCACATTGGTTTATCCAACATTCTAAGAGCTTTCTACTTCCTCGAAGCAATTCGACTTCCACTGCCTTTGGTTTTCACAATAACTTGAGGCAACACTTTAATATTTTCAGGAACCGGTCGACCATAAAAATCTTCAAACATCTTCTTCAAAGCAGCAATACGAGCATAGTCCTTATAAAACTCAATATCATCATCAAGAGTTCTAAAAACTCTACCCTTTCATCTCATCAAGACAGTTTGGTATAAATGAACTTGTAATGTAATAAAATGCATAAGTTTATCACTAATAATGCATAATATAAACCTAAAAATGAACATGTCACTACACAAGAATTTCACGAACCATGATAAAAAAAATGCACATGTTATAGAACTATAATGAATAAAAAAACAGAAAAATGAATAATAGATAAAAAAAAATTAAACTATCTTCACGCACGAACAGTCAATAACAAAAAGTTTACAATTCCAAAACCAGCACAAATTGTCACGCCCCAGCCTCCACGAGAGGAGCCAGTCCACTGAGGCGAGACTAGTGAAATAAAAATTGATTATCAAATGAATTAACAACGTAGAATGTAGACCAATTTCAACAAAGCCTGGTATCAACTAGAATCAGATCAACGAGAAAGAATAATGTATACCAGACTAAACTATACATTCAACGGATCAAAAGAGTATTGTCAAATCAAAGAGTATAGCTTTCAGATACAAACAAAACCATACACAATAATCCTGTCATAATTTACAACATGTACATAAAGATCGGTAACAGAGTGCGCAAAAGGATCATAGCAGAGAACATATATGAAGATATGTAATCTGAATTATATTACATTATTTACAAATAAGGTTTAGCTTAGCTCAGCTGCCACCATCTTCGTTCTGCTCAACCTGCATGTTTAAAAATACACACAGGGCTGAGTACATTGTACCCAGTGGACACATTGCCAAATCATACATATATAAGACCGACATGCCAACTCACACAGCAACACATGAGCTTTTACTTTAAAATGGACTCATATGTTACAAAACATTTCATCATAACTGCGCAGTTTAACCCAACCCATACATTCACTATCTGTTTAAAGGGTGTGATCAGGAGCAGGCCTACTTCCATGACCACGGTGTCCAGCCTATTTGGTAAGACTTTTCTCTCACCAGGTCTGGCACCAAGTGCACTAATCTCGGCTCTTGTAGAGTCATCGAGATCCGATCGTTCCTATTACCTTAACATTCGAAATATTTAAGGCTCTGGTTGTATTCTCCGGCTCAGATTTCTACATACTCTCTGACCGCCTTTCCGGTTCAGAGGACAGATAGGAAATGCAGAAAAATATTTAGGCATGCTCAATCATTTGAAAACAAAACACACTTTCTTTTCGTAAACAATTTGAAAACACTTTTTTTTTTGTAGTAAGAAAGTCCACCTTTATTTTGCAGTTGGCTAAGTATGAAAAACTCCCCACCTATTCCTCGTAATTCCCGTTACCTTCAATAATTAAGAATATGTTAATTAAAATATTCTAATTAAATCTAATTTCAACTCTTTATATACATATTTATTTCAGAGTTAAGAATTTTATTAATGTTAGTACAATAACAACAAGAATAATTATATGAATAGTTTAACGAGGTTAACATAAAATACATTAATGATTGTATACTATAATTCACACTTGTCTCATTGTTTGTTAAAGTTGGATTTATATGATTAATCTATTAATTCCCATCTTTATTAAAAATGCTAAACTTAAATAATTAAATTAAATTATTAAGTGCAGCTCAAGGGGTTTGAACCCCAACAACCTAACCTAATCTCAATATTCTCATAAAACCTAGGTAAATTAAAATCTGCTAACTAAATCCAAAAGTGCCGCACACAAAAATTATATTCTAGTGTATCTGCAGCATGCAAGCATTTGCCACCCTGATCACTAACCCACTTCGGATTGTTCAATTCAATTTTGGCTAAAAATTTATTTAGTTCTAACATGCTCTGTTCCATTTCATTACATTTTTTTATAGCATCAAAGTGAATACCATTTTCTTTTCTTCTTTCTTTTTCCTGCACTATTTTAAATTACTTCCAATCAATGGCAGTGTCAGTTAGTTTCTGCTACCTATTTATATTTTCTTGCAAGTATCAACATGTTTATAAATCTACCAAAATAATAAATTATAATTAATAATACAAGTAAAATATAGAAATTGACCTTTCCAAATTATGAATTACACTATTTCCTTCTTTGTTTTCCTCGACTCGACTCCCTCTTCCTTTGTTTCCTGTCTTGTTCTTTTTTTTTTTCTTCTTAATTTTATCTCCTTCCGATTCGATACGTACTTAGTGTATTTTTTTTTTTTGTGTGTAATGATTAGGATTCTTTCCACCTAATTTTAATTCTTTTTTTTTAATAAATGACAATGCATTTGATAATTGCATGCGTGCCATCTGGAAGTACTATTCTTATCATTTATCCTTCATCATTTAATAAGGACATAAGTTTAAATATTTTACTTTATTAATATAATTGTCTCTTCTTTTTATATATACATACGTGTACATATATATATATATATATATAATGAGAGATAATATGTATATAACATCACAAATGTTTTTAAATTAGACTATGAGTACAGACTTAGTTAAATTCTTTACTTTTTTTAACTGCTATTTATATTGCTAAGTAAATAAATCGATAATAATAAGAAATAAAATGGATAATAATAATAATAAATAAATTTAATGGATATTACACAAATCATCTCTAAAAATTATATAACATCAAAACAAACATGAACACAATCACAAATCAAAAATAAAAAGCAGAAAAAGAAAATTTTGAATATACCTTCACATCTGTGATCAACCATGTCGTCTTCAAACGACAGAACTCCAAAATAAAAAACTAAACTCAATAACAACCACAAGTAACAAAGACGAGAGCGAAGACGAATGCGAAATCCAGAAAATAGGAAAAAAACTTGATCGAGAGAAGAAATATAAATAAAATTGAAAGAAGAAGAAATCACATCGCGCGAAATAAAAGGAATAAAAAATCTAATAAAATATTGAGGCAGATACTATTTAAAATTTAAAAAATCTAAAATTACAAAAATAACCTTTATGAAACAATAATGCAGGATAATCGATCAAAATTGCACATGGAATGAAATACATCTTGAGCGTTGAAATGACAAGATCAAAGGCTGAGATTTATTCTCATTTCTCATACTAAAAATTATTCTCATATGATCACTACTATATATATATATATATATATATGTATATATATATAGTGGTGATCATATGATAATTGTTTTAGTATGAGAAATGAGAATAAATCTCAGCATTTGATCTTGTATCTGCATGAGATTTGACTTCTTATCTGTGATTTGGTCGAGGACGATCAATAGTTTAAGTTTGGGGGAGTTGATAAATTCGTATTTTTACCAACTTATCAATGAGTTCTTTGACTGTTTTGGTTATTTTTAGAGTATTTTATGAATTTTATCATGCATGAAATGGATTTGGTGCTTGTAATGTTCGTGGTGATGTATTGTGCAGGTTTTTGGGTTGAAAGCAGTGAAGATTCGAAAGATGTTTACGTCGATCGACATGGATTTGTGTCGATCGACGTAGCACGTCGTGAGGAGCGATCGATGCAGGCTCGACACAGACCCACAGAAAGCTATTCCACATCGATCGACGTACACTCCACGTCGATCGACGCGGCTCCTTCAAGTACGTCGATCAACGCGAATTCTGCATTGATCGACGAGGATCCGTAAAATTCAAGATTTGATCCTGTTTGAAGATTTAGATATATCTAATCTGAGATACTATATGATACATCAACCACCACTATAAAAATCCATGTAAATTCGATTTTTAGAGACATGCCATATTTTAGAATTCAGTTTTAGAGATTCCAAGCAGAAATTGTGTTTTATTTTTGAAGACAGATATTTGTGGGACTACTTCTACATCCATTTTATGATTATGCATTTCAGGTTTTATCTATCCTTGATGATTTCTACTCTGAATATGTGTAACTAAACTATTTTCAGATTCTAGGGTTTCGAACTATCAAGTATGCATGTTTGATTAATTAAATCCATTTTCCTTTCCCATCGTAGTTTATGAATTATGTGCTTATTTGTAATCTTAAGTTGTTGGCCACATCTTAAGGTTAATTAGTTGAGAATTTGAGACTGAAAGTAATAATTTTCAATGGAAAGAGTTTTTATAATATAAACTAGTTTCTTGTCTGAAAAGAGGGAAATAGATTATAGGAATAGAACTGTAGGGCTTTGGAGTTAACTAAATTATTCTCAAGACTGAAAAGATAAGAGATAATTGGTTAATCTACTTTGTGAATTGTCTAACCAAGAGATTCATGATAATTTTATGATATTTCACTACGAACAGGAATTAAATTGGAATTAATTGATTTATCATTGCATGTAATACTTGATAGGTAGAAAACCCTGGAATCTGTATTTCCCATATCTGAATTCGCAAAGATTTCCTTATTTTTCATTTAAATTTCAATTGCAAGTTATTTTAATTTTCAAAATCTACAAAAACCTAAATTTTATTTTCCCTAACCAGTATTTCAAGAACTGCGTTTTAATACATAAGGTTTTCGTTACTTCACTCCTCCGGGATTCGATAATTTTATTTCGCCGCTATATTATTAGCCTAGCTAAATTGCTGATAAAATAATTAGCGATCAACGAGAGCAGGGCGCTTTTCCTGAGTTTATGAACCTGCTATGTCCTTTTCTGACACAGGATGTCGACATTCTGCTTTTGTATTAGAACGGTTCTGCCAGTCCGAGGAATCTAAACTGGTTCATGTTTCATCAGTCTTAAATGAATCTCCATTCTTAAAGACTAATCTTTGATGTTCCTCTGACTGCTCTCTTTGCCATTTCGTGTGAGTAGGAACTGAACTTGTAAAGATGATCCAGGCTGGTGTCTTCGGTCAATTTTTCTGAATCATCAGCTTCAAACTAAAAGTGGTCTCTCCTTACTTCACACTATCCAAGCTGGGGCTTTGGATTTCCACTCAGTTTGTCTTGATTAGCTTCGTCAATTCTGTTACAACTCGATATATCCTAACATGACTTTACAAATTTATGCGAACTACGCTAATCTCGAGACACTTCTAATTTGGAGATTTCTATACAATTTTTAACTCATCAAAATAATAAATAAATATAAATAATTCCGAACAAATCGTATCAGGATGTCTTTTTCAATTTAAATAATATGCCTTAATTTAAAAGAAAATAAATGAATGAAAGAAAGAGTCACGATTGTTCTCCCCTTTTAAACAAATTGATAATCATGATTTTGTTCATACTTATTTTTTCTTTTTCTTTTTAAACATTAAGGCTTCTTTCTTTTTATAACTCTTTCTCCTATATGTATAACTAATTAATTTTCAAGAAATGTATATAGAGTTGTTAACTCTGTCGGGCCGACCCAGCCTACTACGGCCATCACGACTAAGGCCCGGCTCAAGAATTAAATGGGTTTGGTGGGATGGACATAGGTATATTTGATGGGCTCATATTATACTTTTTTTTAAGTCCAGGCTTGGCCAAGGCCCAGGCCCATCTGAGCACGGGACTTGCCCGACCCAGGCCCAGGACCAAGCCCGAACCAACCTAGGCTTAGGCTCGACCTATCTCAAACCCATGTCCAGCCTGTTTGAGGCCCATCTCAATTTTTAGTTAGTTTTTGTTATTTTATGGAGTATTAGTTATTTTAATTCTTTCCATTAATTTAGTTACAAAATAAACAATTTTAAGTGTTCCCAATTAAATCTAACCTAATTGAATAACGTTTATTTAAAGAAAAATTACAAATACTCCTAAAAACTAATTTTAAAATAAAAAAAATAAAAAAATAGTTCATATTAAACCCATCTCCGGCTCACCTGAGGCCCCGTTTCAAGCCCACTTGAAACTCAGCCCAGGCTCGGTTCAGGCCCAGCCCAAGCCTACTTTATAGTGGTCCTGGGTTGTGCTGGGCCAAGAGAAATAGAAATTAACCCAACACGACCCATCTCACTAGTGATCCCATGCCGTGTTGGGCCATATAATTGGTGGGCCTACTCGGGCCCGGCCCGGGCTGGACGGAACTCTCCAGTTGACAACTCTAAATGTATATAACTAAAATAAACAAATATGTATTGTGAAGATGTTTGGTAGCACAATTTTATCTTCATATTGGTTTGATGTAGAAATCTAGAATATCACCCCACATTAAAGGAAATTTTGCTTCTTTAAAGTCATCACATCAAAAGTTTAGAAGCAATATTCTGCACACACAAATAAGAAAAAAATTGTCAACATTTGTAGATACAATACCTAAATGTTCACAAACACAAAGTAAAAGTAATGTGATATTTTTTAGATGACATCTCAAAAGAAATCTCATTTTGTTTCAATGCAAAAGAACTAAAAATAAAGTCATCACGAGCCAATACAATTCAATATAATAAAGTGCCCGAGTTGACAAATAAATTGAAACTTTCCCTAGGTTAGGTGCTTCTATAAAGTATTTTCTTTTATTTTGAAAAGTCCTTTGTATAAGAATACATATACATAATAATCTATGAATATATATTTTTAGAAGATATTTGTATATTTAAAATTTATTAAAAATACGGTAATTTTTTTTTGAATCCATCGTGGATTGGAGTTATCGATACATTAATAGTTGGATTTAGTCATAAATGGAGAATTTTTTTTTTTCAATGGATAGATGAAAAAAAAAAAAAGAGGAAGGAAATAAGAGAGTAGATAAGATGGGAGTTGGTCAAAAATGATGACAAGGCTAAAGCCTTTGTTCCATCCTCACTTTTGAAGAAACACGGGCTTCCTAATTTTCTTTCATGGGTAAAGAATTATTTGAAATTTCTAAATATATATTTTAAATGTCACATCTTCAGATTCTTTGCTGCCAAAGCATTCCCAAAAATTCAAAATTTGATTCTTTTTCAACGTTCTGCAAAATTACTCGAATACTACATATAAGATTTATAAATATGAACCATCAAATTAAGCTACTCAAGAAACTAATATAATTAAATAAAATAGAAATATATCTCATTTTGCGATCTGATTTGAAAGAAAAATTTTGATCAAACCAATAAGTATGGTTTGAGATTTTTTTTAAAAAACAGTTTGGTCAAATAATTCATCTAAACCAGACTAACCAAACCGTATAAAAAATGGTTGGACTCAATTTAATGATTTGAAATGAAACATATTTCAACTTTCAATAATGTACTGTAAAACCAAAATTACACTTCATTTCAATAATACGATACGATGGACAACATGTTAACAATCTGAACCACAAAATAAAAAATAAAAAAAAAGAGAGAAGATGTATTCAATTTTATTATTTTTATTATAAAACATACTCCTTCTGTCCCATCAGATTAATACCATTTTTCATTTACGCCTGACATGTTAGATTAGTCGCATTTCTTAAAATTGAAAAATATCCTCTCACATCAATAAATACTCTCGCCGTCCCGCCTTATTAATCTCATTTTCTATTTTCTTTTGTCCCGCAGATTTAATCTCATTTCCTAAAATTAAAAATTATCTCCTCACTTCAATAAAATATAATTTCACTACACTCACAAACATTGATTACTGTGTCTAGTTACAATGGGATTAATAACCCGGGACGGGTAAGTATTAATTTCAATACACTCATAAATATTAGTTATCGGTAAAAGTGGGGCTAATTATGTGGTACGGAGTAACTATTATTATTGTTACATGTTTTTAAATTAAATACTGATAAAAGTTTTATTAAAAATTAAAAGTTGGAAATAGAAGAAATAATGGAAGAGTTGGTCTCACGCGCTTTAGGGAGAGAGCGTGGGAGAAGTTGGGGGCCAGTCATTGTCAGCAGAGCTCACAAATTTATCCATTTAATTGGTTTGAGGGAAACCCACCCACAGAATCTATTTTCCCTTTGACAAAATCATCCCTCTCTTGTTAATCACAACTTACCCCTCTTTTTATTATTATTATTATTATTATTATTATTATTATTATTATTATTATT
>JAPKLW010001464.1:22563-79520 GCA_026898455.1 Plectranthus barbatus
ATTATTATTATTATTATTATTATTATTATTATTATTATTATTATTATGCAATTCTTTGCTAAAATTAAAATTTATACTTAAATATAATGAATCTGATAGCGTCAAAGTTCAGATAAATAGTATTAATAATCTAAAAAATAAAGTATGATTCTTCATTTACTTAATTATTTTATAACTTAAACTTAAAGTTTTATAAATAATTTTATAAAAAAATTAAACATAAAATTTTTATTTTTATTTTGACCTTGATTTCTTTAGGTGAATTGTCTAGATTAATTCATGTTTAAGCAGAAACTCTCTTTTAGACTCGACTAATTCATTTTCTATTAAGTAGGGGAAATTAACATCTTTAAATGTTTCATAATTTTATACTTTTACTTTGTATGTTATGTTTAAAATATATTGCATTATTTATTAAATATATCACATTTTGTAAATAATTAATATTTTTATCTCAATTATTTATATGATCACCTAAAGATTCGATTTCATTCCTTTTTTACAAAGATTTTATTTCTAGGAAAATTATAAGATTATGAACAAATTTAATTTAGATCATTGATAAATATAACTTATCCATATACTTATATAATCTATTTTTTGGTTATATTAGTAAAAAATATACTTTAATTGAAAAGGGTAAAACCCACATTTCAGACCATCGCAACATCAACATCGTTGTCAGGCAACAAGAAATTGAGGAAAAGAAAAATCTAAAGAGAGATTTGAATGCGAAAACTAGTTGATGTGGGTTCCAATCTTTGTCTACATATACGCGCGTTGTCGGCTCAGTTTGGTATTACGCCATCATCACTGCCCCTCCCAACTACAGCACAGCTTCACCCATTCACGTTCCAAGCGCAAAAATTCCTTCCCAAAGTTGTGAGATTTTCTTGGTGGTGAAGAAAAGGGACGACGACGTTGGTAAGCAATCTCTCAAATAAATGTGCTTTTTCTTGTTCGAGTTTGGCAAGACTGGAATCCAGTGAATAAGAAAAGGTAATGGGCTTTGAATGCGAGTATGAATGAAGTTATTGTGAGAAATTGAGGGGTCCCTTCTATGGAATTTTTGGTGTTTTTCGATTATTTTTGTTGAAAGTTGTGATACTGTTGAGGGCCGGTGAGCTTATTTTTCAAGATTTAGTATATCTGTCATCCAATGTGAATTGTGGGCTTGGTTGACAGTGTATATACAGATCTTAGGGTTTTATTTATTTGTTTTATTTGCTGTCAGTTTATATTAATCTTTGAATTTTATTTTCTGTATATTGTCAATTCTCAGGAGAGATTATTGCTGCATTTTGTGAATTTGTGCATAAATCAGAAGAAAATGGACGGTGATCTCAAGAATCATGAAATTTTTCATTCACCTGTAGATGATAAATGTAGGATGGAGATGGGATTTGGCAACTATGGGTATGTATCACTACTTTTTACTTCATTTTTTCCCTTGTTTATTTCTTGAGTTTTTGATTTGTGGATTTTGATTGACATTAAACTATGATTTTGAATTGTTGCTGCTTAGTTTTTTTTTTGGTTTTCTGGGGATCGAGAATCCTCCTCTGTCGGAGGCAGATATTAATTCAGGGAAATTTTATCTAAATTTCAGCTGCTCGCATTATCGGAGGAGGTGCAAGATTATAGCACCTTGTTGCAATGAGATATTTGACTGCAGGCACTGCCACAATGATGCAAAGGTGCTCGGGTTTAATTAAAACTTTCTGTTGGCAAAGCAAGCTTTGTTTATTTTGCATATGGTAACGTACTTCATCCATGATTGCGCAGAATTCATTAGAAGTTGATCCACTTGAACGCCATGATATCCCGCGTCATGAAGTAAAAAGGGTCTGTATTGCATTTGCATCGTTCTCTTACATATTATATTGTACAGTTGTGCTTCCTTTGTGATTGTCTTTCTTGAAATAATTCATTCCAAAGTGATGAGAAATGTTTTCGTTTGCCAAGTTAAGTTTTGCAACATTCTTCTTTCCGTGGTGGTGAATATAGTTCGAATATGCAGCAACATTCATTTGCAAATTTGCTTCCATCTTTGCGTTGATGTGATTAAAAACTTCTCTAGTTTTGAGTGCATGTATTTAACATCATATTACTTTAATTGACTTCCTATCTGGCTTCAGGTCATCTGCTCGTTGTGTGATACGGAACAAGATGTAAGTTTTGGAATTTAGACGTATAAATCTGAAGTGTTTATTGGTGTTTCTTTATGAAGATGTCTTGATTAAAACTTTTTGCTTGCCATGTAGGCTCAACAAATATGTATTAGTTGTGGGGCTTGCTTGGGGAAGTACTATTGCTCAAAATGCAAATTTTATGATGATGATGTAAGGTTCTTAATTCAATTCTCACATAATTACACACTTATAAACTTAAAACAACGCGAATTTCTCATGTTCAGGTTTCGAAGAATCAATATCACTGTGATAAATGTGGAATCTGCAGGTTGATAAGTTTTCTCTATTATTTCTAATCTTATTGTACTTCATCAGTGTCAAGTGGCATCAACTACGAGTTCATTGATGAAGTACAATACGATAGTTTCATAAACTGTATCTACATTCTTCGTCTTGTTGTTCCTCATCCCCTTCATTTCATCTCATGTTTTGATTAAATACATGTTTTCCTTGAAACCTGCAACAGCCCATATCTCCGGGTCTCACTTTCAAAGAGCGTCTATTTATGCTTGTTTCTGAAAGTTAACTCCACAAAACTGTATATAATTATTCTCATTTCATTTCTGTTTTGTTTTGTTTCGATAGAACTGGTGGTGAAGAAAATTTCTTTCATTGTGATAGATGTGGTAAGCCATGGTGTAGCTTGGAATTGAGCTCATTGATTTTTTCTTTAGAAGCTAAGCAGTTTAAGAAGCTACTCCCTCCGTCCCATGTAATTAGTCCCATTTGGTTTTGGCACGATAACCAATGTTAGTGAGTGTAGTGGAATTAATATTTTATTGATGAGTGTAAAAAAGTTTGTCATTTTAGGAAATGGGACAATTAGATGGGACGGACAAAAAAGGCAAATGGGACTAATTTCGTGGGACGGAGGGAGTATATTCTAATTCTTGTTTCAGAGTGTTGCTATTCAAACGTGTTACAACAATCGCACTCGTGCATAGAGAAAGCTATGCATCACAATTGTCCCGTCTGCTTCGAGGTAAATTGAAGTAACCAAATGAAGAGCATGGATGATTCTTGCACTAAATGCCTTGAGTTAACTTCTATTCTCTGCTGAATGCAGTATCTTTTTGATACGACGCAAGACATTACTGTGCTGCCCTGTGGCCACACCATTCATCTCGACTGTGTCAAAGAGATGGAAAGCCGTTTCCAGTAAGATTACCCTCTTTCTCTCGGTGTATATGCATACGTACCCATCATGAGCTCCTCAACTAATAGCTCTGCTCGCAGGTACGCTTGCCCTGTTTGCTTGAAATCGTACTGTGATATGAGCAGTGTCTGGGAAAAGCTCGATCAAGAGGTAATCAATGTTTATGGACACCCTACGACGTTTGTCTGCTGCATGCTGAGATTTGTTTCTGCGTATGATTCTCAGGTTGCCTCGACACCTATGCCTCAGATATACCAGAATAGAATGGTAAGAATATTATCTAAAAACAGCATGGTGTCTGTGTTTTCGTTTTGGCTGGAAGGATAGGTCAGCAGGTAGTGTGAATATGGCATAACAGGTGTGGATCCTTTGCAATGACTGTGGAGAAACATCGGAGGTGAACTATCACGTCTTGGCTCACAAATGCTTGAATTGCAACTCGTACAACACGAGACAGACGAGAGGGGGCCGCGCAACATGCTCGTCTGGAGTGTCCGGGATGGTTGGGTGATTGGCCGGCCGACTGCTAGCTACATTTCATTTGTTTCTCCATTCTTTGATTATTGCTTCTGTAATTCCTTGGCTCATCTAATCCCCTTCTAGCTATGCTCTTCAGAAATATGAGTTTGTTTCTTCCAGTTAGTTGATGATCTCTTTATCTCTCTCTCATAGATATTTTCATGGTAAAATAGTTATAATATCTAATTGAAAAGGAAAGTATTGAAAATCAAATTCAAGATATTTTAGCTTTTTGAGTATTCTATATTACTTGGGCTTAATGGGCGTAGCATTGATTAGGATTTCTGTCTGGTGTATGTGTAGATCGTTTGTTGGTAGCAAGATATGCTTGCAATATGATATGGGCCCCCCCCCCCCCCCAAAAAAAAAAAAAAAAAACACTATCCAAAGGTGATGTAGTCGGTGAGAGATCTAGAATCGAATTATTTTCAACTCTAATTTAATATTATAACTCTATTCTAAAAAAATTAATAAACTATTATGATTTAGAACATTTTTTTAAATAAATTATACTAAATAAGATTTGGTTATAGACTTGTAGTCATGGCTGTAAAATTACTATGCATTAGTCGGGTGTTCGAGTGGAGCCCACTATCTAAATGAATTAGACGGGACGTAAGCATTTTCTCGGCAGTAATTATTCAGTAAATTAATATTTTATCTTTAATTATATCAATAAATAAAAATTAAAACTATAAATTTTTTAATTAATTTTAAAAATATATTTACCTAAACCAACTGGACGACGCTTAGCCAACTTAGTCGCCCACCTAAATCGGCATTTAAGCGGGTTATGCGGCCTAGGCCCAAACGACTAGATGTGGGGATTTAAAGGTATTCGGTTCGGTTAGGAATTGCCTAAGCGAAACTTTTTACAACAATGTTTTTAATTTGCCATGAACAGTATCATTGAACAACGTAATTTGGTATAGTGGCGAATACGAACTTTGTACATGTTGGGGTGCATCTCACTCACTCACATCATTACATTCTTGTTGATAGACAGGGTAGAATAATAATGCTTACTGTTTGTCAATCATGAACGATATATTATTTATTAACAGTCAATAATCCCAACCATTGTTTTCCAAGACGTAAAAACAATTATGTTATTTATTTAGAAAAAATTGAAATATAGTAGGTTCAAGTCGGTCCATATCACTAGTAGTCCTACTTCAAGCTTGGCCTTTAGTTAGTGGTCCCCAGCTCTATTAAGCAAAAAATTAGTTAAGATTTATAAATAATGTAGTCTTTTTTAAATCGCTTAAGTACTATGTTTTACCTTACCCCAAACTAAACTCCAATAAACTTTACAACTATCATGTATAATTACAAAAGTTAAGAGACAAGTGTTGAATATATGTATCGATTCTAAAGCTAATCATTTTTGTGTTAAATAATAATAAATACACATCTTTTATCTGTACTCATTTATGGTCCACATTAAAACTTGCTAATAATCTTATATTTCATATTTGCTATATATGGTATACTCAAAATAAATTGTACTTTATCGTTAAATATATTATGCTTATAAAGTATGATTTTTTAATTAATTAATGTTTTTAACCTTAACTCTATGGTCAATATAAAAATATAACCAAGAAGTTTTTATTTTTAATACGCAATCAATCTCATATATGTATATAAAATAAATAGATTTTAGATATAGAAAATAAAAAAATATATAGATCACTAAAAAAATTTGTAAATTTGCGACGGATTTACGACAAAAAAATGGGTCGCGATTTAGCGACAGAATGACGACGGAATAAAATTTTAAATTTTGCAAAGGAAATGCGACATAATTTTCCATCGCTAAGTTCTTTCTTTTTTTATATGTATATTTTTTAGTTCGTATAATGAATGAGATTAGTGTTTGGTTCAACGTTTACGCGCCCAATAAGCGTGCGGGAGGTGCTGAATACGAATCCCCTTGAACGCAAGCCACCAAATTTTATGGTTGGACCGACCGGTTAAAAAAAATTCAAAATTTATTTTTTGAAGGAAATTAATTTACGACGAGTTAAATTTTTGGTCGCAAATTTTTTTACGACGAAGAAATAGTTGTTTGTGATGGATTTTGCCAGCCATCGCAAAATCGCGAATCTTCGGTAGTGAGAGCACATAAATGCCCTCTTATCTAATGTGGGCTATCCATTATGGTGTCATATAATAAGTTAAATATTATTGAGTTGGTCTCCTGAGAGACAGTCTTACCGTTTTTTTTTAATTGTGAGAAGGACTTTAATACATTATTTCATTATTAAAAATTACATTATTTACAATAAAAAAATACATCATTTGCAACAAAGAAACACATCATTTAATTAAATTCGTCTCACAATAAAAATGGTGAGACATCATTTGCAATAATGAAACACATCATTTCATTAAATTCGTCTCACAATAAAAATAAAAATGATGAGATGTTTCATCTGAGAATTTGCCAATATTATTTATTTTGAATACATCCTTAATCTACAACATTTTTATATGTATTTAAGGGTATATTATTTACTTGTATCTTGTACTCCCTCCGTCCCAGTTTACTTGTCTCACTTACCATTTTGGTCCGTCCCAGTTTACTTGTCTCATTTCCTAAAATAGTAAATAATTAACTCAAAATTAAGAAAATTAATCAAAATTATTTTAATTAATTCTTTTATCTTTCTTTCCATTTTGTCCTTTTTAAAAAATAAATAAATTAAATAAACACTCCACCTACTAATACACCATTAAATTCCTTTATTACTTCAAATATTGGACCTGGTTATTGTGCCATTTACATTCGGAACAAGTAAACCGGGACGGAGGGAGTAGCATTTTTGCAAAAGTACGAGGGGGGAAGCAAAAGCTTCGAGAAATTTCGTAGGTGTAGCATACTAATAATATCTAAGAAGAAGAAATGGTGGGCAGTGGGGCTTCCAGAGGTGGCGGGTTTCTATTGGATCAACAAATATGTTAATTAATCATGGAGCACTTGCTCAATCATCATTATTATTTACCATACGTGTTACCTTCTTCCACTATACCCCCATCTCCATCCCCTCCATTCTCTCTCTATATATATATATATGGCCACCTGCGTGATCACAGAGAAACACACGTGACATGATATTTGTAGTCATTCATGGGTTGGAAGATGAATGCGTTTCTGCTGCTACTGCTTCTGATGCTGGGCATGGGAGATGCGGCGGCGACTTCTGTTTCTACTCATAGGAAAATGTTAGTGGGGGAGGCGCCGGCGGAGAGCTCCTCCATGTTCCCGGTTGCGGCTGCTGATGTTGATTTAAATAATCACCATACGATTCCCAGGGAGTCTTGGGATAACAGCCCGAATAGGCCCTGAGCATGGATTGGAAGAAGAATTGGTGTAGCAGTTGCGTCTCATGGTATTGGGATATGTATCTATATCTCGGTAGCTACGTCTGTACAGAGAAACGCTCACCTTATTACAAACACGTATTAATGTACTTACGAATGATGCGGTAATATAACAGTGTTGGTGAGATGAATTACCAATGTTATATTATTACAATATCAGTATATAGACACATTAATACTCTATAGGTAGATAATACATAGTCGTACATACGAGATTGCGAATCGGAATTCGAGACAGCATAGTATAAAATGTTTGGATCATATTCTCTATTTAACAATAATTAGTGTTGATGTTTTACTGTATTAATTACTAATTTTAACACTTATTTTATTAAAACAAAATTTAAATATAATACAATATATTTTAATTGACTTTTTACAACAAAAAATCAGAGTTCGAATTAATTAATAAATTTTAATAATCTAATTTTAGTTAAAGATTGAAAATTAATTACTAAAAAAATTATATAACCTAAATGAGTGGGATGAATCCTACCGTTGAAATTATAAAATTAAACTAAGTTATAATAAATTTTGACTATAACAGTATTAAATGAAAATTAAAAATTTTAATAATTTAATAGAGTATAATATAAAAAGTGAAATAAAAAATATCATATATAAAATATCTGACCGATCTCAATAAACATATATGAATATTTTATATATGATATTTTTTATATATCACATATAATAAAAATGCTTTATTACGCATAAAGCATAAAAATAGAACAAAAAGTATAATAACATATTTTAATTAAGATTATTGATTGAGTTTAAATAAATTATATAAATCTTTTCTATTTAATAAAGAGTGACTCTTTAGCATCAAATATACTCCAAATACATATAATATGTGATGTATACTCCAAATACATATAATATGTGATGATTCACTAACTCACTCTCAAATTGAATAATATGATTTATTTAAAAGTAATAGGGAAAGACAGAGCACTTTTATCATTTCCCACTACACAAAGTCAACTCTAATATGCATGTTTAATTTTTTTTGTTTCATTAGTGTCCACCATATAGTATAGAGAGCAAGTTATTAATACTTATTTTTACTATTGTGAAAATATTCAAAATATTTTATATATATTCAAAAAATACTCAATGCACAATTTTAACATTTTTCAGATTTCTATTATTGATTTTTGAATCAAATAATTGTTCTTTGCGACTGAATTAATGAGTAGAATATCATTTTTAGATAAATTGGATACAATTAATATTGTGGAACCGACTCAACCATGATCTTTAAATTATTTAAAGAAAAAAATGAAATTGTAATTAATATAAAAATAAAAATAATTCATAAAATTAGAAAAAAAATTAAAGGGGTCGATGCCACGTGATCAGTGTCGCTGATCAAACTTAGACTATCAACAACGACCAATGTGAATTTTTTGAAAATAAGAAAACAAATTTTTGGGTGCCACGTCGGTCAGTGTCTATGCCACATGGGTGAATTAAAATCCAAGTCGGTCGGTGTCTTCGATCGCAAACCCAGTTTAACTTGATCAACTTATTTACAACTCGATAAACATCCTAAGTGGACATTACAAGTTTGTATCGACTAAGCTAATCTAGAGACACTTCCTAAGGTGGTTTCTATACATGTTTGACACATCAAAACATAAAAAGGTAAGATAATTTCTAACCTAAATTCCCAACAATTTCCCCATTTTTTATGTTGTCAAAACCACCACTAAGCTAGTAGATAAGTGTCGTGTGTGTAATACACTAGTGCAAGTGCACACTGTCACAAGTAATAATAAAATGGAGTACTCTCCGAGTATCGATCCACAGAGAAGGGGTTAGGGGCACAAACACTCAACTTGATTTAATTGATGAGAACAAATGAGTTGGTTGGGTTGATTAATCTAGGCATGATATAAATGGAAAAATAACAAGATTATATGAACACGGGGTGTAGAAAAATAGGAAAATAACGAGAGAACCAGATTTAACAAATTCTTTTACTCAAGTGATAGAATGACCTAGGCTATGGAATCAGCTTGCTTCAAAATGGTATGCTATAGCATCACAACAACACAGAGTAAGCTGTAGCCAAATTAATGTTCTCAACCAGATTTCCCAAAATAGGTGAGATAGCTTCTCCTTATTTAATTTCACATATTCCTATGCCCAAATTCAAATTAGGTCCAGCACCATTTACAACTCTCTTAGGCATTTTAGCAAACACAAACCCACACATTCCAATGCATGTATTGTATAATATTCGAGGCTTTTACTTTTAGTCTTAATTTTCCCAAATCTCAACTAAGCATAAATCAACAACTTCATGTTTCCACAAGAGCTGCGATTAAATAAACTAAACCTCCAAATATTCAAACTCTGCACCATCAACAATGCTTCACATAAAGTTTAAGCTCAAACAAGCATCATCCATAGCCCAAGTCAAGTGGGTTTAGCTCATATTTGCAAATGATTAAGCTAAAAACATTTCTTGGAACTTAGAATTCATAATTAAAAACTGAAATCAAAGATAAATAGAACAAATATAAGGTTTTCCCCTTCGATCGATCAGCAAGAAGAACGATTCCTCGACTTCCAGCTGATTTCTCTTGGTGGCAAGCTGTAGCTCGATCCTCTCCTCTTTTCCAAAAGTCCTCCCAGCCGTGCTTCTTCTACCCCAATTGATGCCTTTTTTTCTTCACTGCGAAGTGCGAATTCTTCTCGTAGTGAATGTGTGTCTTCTCTCTCCAACAACTAGTATTTATACCTCCCCCAATTTTAGGTTTCCTCTTTTAGCTATGTTCCCCAAAGTACCCTTGGAAAAAGTGGGTGAAATTCAGCTCTTTTTAGACTTCCCAGCTCAACTAAATTAATTGCCCACGTCATCCAGCTGGTCTTAACTCGAGTTGACTAAAGACTTGCCCAGCTCGCCATGCTATAGCATCATTTCCATGCTCCAGCACAGGCTTTAGAAGTGGGAATTTCCTGCACGGGGTTTCAACTCCAATTTATCCAAAAGCAACATTATTTAAATACTAGATCAAATCGACATTTATTTAACTAAACATAAGTGAAAAGATCTCTAAAAAGAACTAAAATAAGAGAATATAACTCTTTTACAAGAGTTATCAATAAGTCAGTTTGTCGTGTTTACAAAGATATTCTAACGAAGCTAATACTCGAGAACCGAAAACTTAACTACTCAGCCTGCCCTATAGATCTTCCCCTAAATTAGATAGAGATATTTCTCGATTAAGTTCAAGGGTAAAAAATAAAATCTGACTACACCTGAATGTGTATCATCGGTTTTGAGATGAGGCAATCATTTTGAGATAAAAAGTTATTGTCTTCAAAATAAATCGAGATTTATGAATTTTCATCGATTTGAAAACTTATTGAAACTAGTAAATACAAAGTACAATGAACAATTATCTTCTTCTGCTTCTGGGATCGATTTGATCTTCTTCTTGTCCCCTGCTGCTTTCGTGCTTCATCTTCCTCGTCTGAAGCTGGCGACGGGATTCAGGGAGAACTCATTCACCTTTCAGCATGCCCTCTATTAGTCTCACCACTAGTTTATGGCGGTGCTCCAGTCGGACTGACAAGTCTCACCACTTGTCTTTAGCTGCTGCTGCCACTATAAATAGGTCTCACCACCTGTACTATTGTGTCAACATCATTCTTTACTCAGGATCGACTAGCATAAGTGTAGCACACACTCGTTCTCATCCTTAGAGACAACTTAGTGCTTCTTTCAGCAACTTCTAGCTTCCTGCAAGAAAAGGTGCATGACTAGAAGCTAGAGAAAGATCATAAGCAACATGTATCACCTTGCTCCTGATAGCTACTCCGTCGCCTCTTCATAAAACTTCCACATCCTTTTGCTTCCCATTTGTCTGAATCCGGGACCAAGGAAGAAAAGGGCGAAGAGAAGAGTGTGATTAGACCCTGAGGATTCACCCAAGAATGTGATGAATATCATGGATGGTCTTATCGGCGAAGAGTCATTCGCTTCCTATGACGTAAGGAAGATTCTCCTCAAACCCACCTGACTATCCATCATACACCTTATGAGGATGAAGCCATGGCCTGACGATAGGGATTTCCTTTATCCCTTTGGTTCTGAGGTAAAAACCCTCACTGTAAGCGGGGAACCGAGTAATAGGATAATCATCTCAGACAACGTCTTCGTGAGAATGATGATTTTTCCTTCCAATTGAGAAACTGTAAGGTCTCTTTGCTTGAAGGCATCTTGGTTGATCTCCGGTTGATTGATGAGAGATGTCATTCGGTAGTTGGAGATATGTGAGAGACAAGAAGGCTTTTGTTAGTAATATTTCGGAGAAACTGAAGGGATAGATGTGATCACTGTAAAATCTACAGATTAATTATAGAAACAGTGACAAATAAATTTGTAAACCCTAAGATTATCGAATCCAGGGGAATTGTATGGGGAAACTATCCTATATACTAGCTATGATCCTAAGATTCATTGTTTGAGGAATTCAAAATCAGGGTTTTGTTTGGAAAATAAAGATGACAATGCTGAAAATTAAAGATGTTTTGAAAGCAAATTTAAAGGAACACAGATTCTAGGGAAGAATTCTTATTATGGATGTAGGAATCAATTAATTTAACAGGTGGAATACTGCAATAATGCTATATTTTCTTGTTTGGCAAATATAACCTAGATTACTAATTAGTGACTATCTCCGCTCGGTCTTAAGCACACCAAACTAGTCAATCTGATAAGCAAATCAGTTCAATTCCTACAGTCTAGTACATCTGTTTGGATAGTGTAGATTGTATCATGCATTCCTAATCTCACTATCAATATTCACCTCTCGGTCCTTCTATCAATAGCTAGACATCTAAATTAATGGTTACCTCTCGGTCCTTGAATTAAATTAGAATTCAAAAATAATCACAGGAATCATGAACCTAATTAATTAATCCTAACATGCATCCATAATAATATCAAACCCTAGAACCCGCTAGGGTTTCTAGCCACTCATCGCACATAGAAATCCAAAAGAAAACATATTAAATTGCATAAAAGTAAAGAACTTACAAGAAAAATAAAGAGTTTCGTGTTTCCCAAGTCTCCAAACTCTAAAAACTAAATTGTGGAATGAAAATATGATAGGGAATACTGAAAAAGTCGAATTTTCTAAGTATTTATAGGGGTGGATGTGTATCCTATCAAATCTAGGGCTAAAGATATGAATAAATCCGATTTTCATCAAATTTCCCGTATCAGCAGACTCACGTCGATCGTTGCTGATTGGCATCGATCGATGTGGCTTCATCTTTGGCATCGATCGATGTGGATTCACGTCGATCGACGTGGTCTCTCGCCCCTTCTGCGCGGTCTCACGGTTTTGGCCATAACTTCCTCTCCCGAACTCCGATTGACCCGATTCCAGTTGCGTTGGAGAGCTAACTCAAAGCTTCATCCATTTACATGCACTAATAGCCCAAATTCCTCCTGTGGAAGAACTCTTCACTGCTACTCTTACACGTCACTGCTTTCGGAACAGTTTTCAAGTGAATTTAGGCCTAAAACCTGCAAAAACACCAAGACGCGCATAATACCACCTAATATAGACTCATGCATAGGATATATATATATATATAAACTCAATAAAACTATATAAAATAGTAGAAAATAATATAGATAAGCGAGTGAAATAATGAGTTTATCAAGATGTCAATTGTATATCTTGAAGATTTCCAAGCCTCTTCTTTAAATAGACGGACTGCTTCTTCATACATGACAGATCCGATCCCCTGGGATGTGAAACATCCCGATTCTTCAGGAAATTTAATCTCCATTTCGCGTTCACGAGAGCGGTTATAGTGGCTCCTTCCACGAGTAAGCTCCCGATTCCTTCTTTTCTTGGAACGCCGTAAAATCAGCTTTAATGATGGCGTGTTTGACTCCGATAACTGTCATTTTGTATCTCCCGCCCTCTGCAAATGCGTTGCAGGTTGGCATCAACTATGACTAGGATAGCCTGGTGAACATCTGTCAGCTTCTTTGATGTTGTTTCCAGTTTAGTCTCTCTCCAATTTGAAATCTTTAGAAGACCAAAAACTGAGAGCTTGGACTCAGTTTTATTCTGTTTCGTCATAAAAATATAAGAATGAGAGCTTGGACTCATTCTTCTTTAAGTGCAATTCTTTCAAATTCTAGAAGACCGAGTTTGATGCACAACTCTTTGAATCTTTCTTCAGGTAGTGGCTTAGTGAAGATGTCAGCCAATTATTTTTCAGTTCGGATATATTCCACGGAGATATCTTTCTTCTCAACGTGGTCTCAAATGAAGTGATGTCTGATGTTGATATGCTTCATCCTGGAATGGAGAACTGGATTCTTTGTTATGCACATTGAGTTGTTGTTATTGCAATAGATTGACACACATTCTGACTCGAAATCGTAATCTCTCAATTGCTGTTTGATCCAGAGTATTTGAGCACAACAACTGGCGGCAGCAACGTATTTAGCTTCAGTGGTAGTTGTTGTAACCAATTATTGCTTCTTGCTAAACCAGCTTATCAATTTATGTTCTAAAGATTGACAAGTACCAGTGGTGCCTTTTCTATCAATTCGGCATGGTCCGAAGTCTGAGTCTGAGTATCTAATTAGATTGAGCTTGTTATGTCTCGGGTACCGGATTCCTAGTGACTCGGTACACTTCAGGTATCTGACAATCCTTTTGGTGGTCTCCATATGCGATTTCTTCAAATTTGCTTGAAATCTTGCACACACTCCAACGGCGTAGGAGATATCTGGTCTGCTAGCTGTCAAGTAGAGCAAGGATCCTAAGATGCCTCTGAAATTGGTAGGATCAACTGTTTCTCCTTCTTCGATTGGAGTGATCCTTACACTCGCACTCATTGGAGTCTTTGTCTTTTCTGGACAAAACTTGTTGATGAGATCTTTTGTATACTTCCTTTAAGGAATGGGTATTCCATCTGAGGATTGATGAACTTGTAATCCTAGGAAATATGTGATCTTTCCAATCATGCTTATCTGGAAGTGACTTTTCATTAACTGAGCAAACTTGTCGTAGAGAGATGAGTTTCTGGATCCAAAGATGACGTCATCCACATATATTTGAACGAGCAGAATATCTTCATCCTTGATTAAGAAAAGAGTCCTATTGATTAGGGGTGTAAATGAACCAAACTGTTCGTGAGCTACTCGGATCTCGACTTGATAAAAACTCGTTCGAGTTCGTTTAGTAAAGCTCGTTTATTAAATGAACCAAACTTGAGCATCATAGTATTCGACTCGTGAGCTCGTGAGTAGGCTCATTAGCTAAAATTAGTAAGAAATATAAAATATTTACTTTTATGAAAATAATATTTTCATGATTTAAGAGTAACAATAATGATAAATCTATCTAATAATGAAAAATATTTAGAATATGAGCATGAATATGATATTTTTTTTGGAATAAATAACCTTTTCTTCAAAATAATAATGAAAATCTTAAATATATTCTAAATTTAGAAAGTTCGTTTAGGCTCGACAATGTTCGTGAACATCAAAGTATTCGATTAAAAAGCTCGAAGTTTAACTCGAAACTAAACGAGTCAAACTTGAGCATGACACTACTCGACTCGGCTCGGTTCGATTACACCCCTACTATTGATCTTTCCTTTTCTGAAACCCATTCTTCAACAGAAACTGAGATAGAGTCTTGTACCAAGCTCGAAGAGCTTGCTTCAGTCCATATGTAACTTCTCCAAGTCTGTATACATGTGAGCCTTGCTTAAATCGAGGTGGCTATTCCATGTAGACCTTCTCCTTGAGCTCTTCTTTCAGAAAGACACTCTTCTCGTCCATCTAGTATACCTTGAAGTTGTGATACACAACATAGGCTAAGAACAAACTGATTGCCTCCAGTTTGGCAACTGGTGCGATGGTTTTATCAAAGTCAATACCTTCAGATTTTGTGCGCATCCTTTGGCAACTAGCCTTGGTTTTTTTCTGACTATATTGTTAGCTTCATCGCGCTTGTTCTTGAAGACCCACTTGGTGCCTATCACAAATTGATGTGCAGGCCTGTCCACCAAGTACCAAACATTGTTGCGGGTGAATTTTGAATGTTAGTTTCGATCTTGCCAGTTCCTAACTCGCCTGTTAGGTCTTCATTGGTTACTGGTTCTTCTACCTCCGGAGCCTTTTTAGAATCATCTTCATCGAGTCTGAATACTTCAGGTTGGATTCCCCCTTGATTTGTGACTAAAGATGCATTTACAGCTACAATTGTTTTCATCGTCACAAAAAATATAGTTTGTAATAATTTTATATGTTGTTGCTATTTTTTATCACTAAAGTTAGCGACAATAATATTTTTGTGACTAAAAATACATTTACAACAACAAGATTTTTGTCATTACAAAAATGTATAATTTGTGATAATCTCATAAGTTGTTAGTACTTATAATTACTTAATTAGTGGCAATAATATTTTGTGACTAAAAATACCTTTATTTGTGATAATTTCATGAATTATTAGTATTTGTCGTCACAATAGTTTGTGACAACAATATTTTTGAGACTAAAAATACTTTTATTTGTGACAATTTCATAAATATTTTTAGTATTTATTGTCACTATAGTTAGTAAGAGTAATATTTTTGTGATTAAAAATACTTTTACAACGATAACTACTTATTTCACAACAAAAGATACTATAATTTATGATAATTTTAAATAACATCACTAATATATAAAAAAAGTAATATTTTATAATTAAAGAATATCAAATTTATGTTTGACATTAACTCAACTATTTCCCTCTACTTAAAATTATTAATTATATTATAAATCTCAATCATATCTAATTAAAAATATGAAAACTTTAAAGTGTTTGAGCTTTTTAATTCTTCAATATTTTTATTAGTAAAATTAATTGTTCGTTTTTGTGAAGCATTTGATTTTTAAAATACTTAATTATACTATGTATTATAACTAAAACATCTTATTTCGTGAATAAATAATAATTACATATAATTGAATATATTGTATTAAACTTTTTCAAGAATTATACAATAGTTGAATGTGTAATTAAATATAAATATTTAGATTTGTATTGAATAAATTATAGCATTAATGTTGGTCCCGAGACCAGAGTACGTAATATGCAGCGGAAGTAAATATGAGTTGCACTTGTTCTCCTAAACTGACTAGAACTCATTTCAGGGTTTCTAAAAAGGTAAAGCTTAGGCCCAATAGTTCTTTAAGTAAGTTTTACAGAATATACAATTCAATACTTGGATAAGTATTGAAGGTTGAAGGTTTGAAAGTCAGTTTTGCGAAACTTAATAAAAGCATAAACTTAAATAATAGCAGTAAAAAATACATGATATTTTATAGTGGTTCAGATCTAAAAATCCTATGTCCACTCTTCAGACACTTGATCTGGAAAATCACTAAGTATGATACAAGCCTCCTTACGATCTATGCACAGCCCGTCGGCGCTCTGTCATTTGGTCCTCACCTAGGAACTCCTTGTAAGCTTAGCCTTCAGGTTGAAGTGAGGACGGCACCCGGCAGCCTTTTTCCCGGTGGTTTGATGTTTGTTGTTTTTCCCAGAATTCAGGTGGTTGGTAAAAGCCTCCCGGAGTAGGAGACTAACTGATGTGAATATATCTTAGAAAGATATATTCACCAAAGATTAGCTTAAGCTATAAAGCTTCAGCCTCATGCTAAGAGAGAATAACACGGAGAGACAACTTGAGTCAGGAACTCAAGTCTCGTGTATGGAAACACGAAAACTTAGAGAGCTTGAGTAATGATTTTAGCAGAGTGTCAGCTTAGATATATGCTCTTCGTTGTGCGTAATTCGTAACCTTTTAAGGTTGAAGTGCAAATCTATTTATAGAGGAATCCTTGAGCATTTTGAATTTCTGCCCGTTAGACACATTAATCCAGTCGTTAGAGACATGGAGAATGTCGTCCAATCATAGCCCATACTATAGGTCTGCTCTGCCATGTTCTATTCTGTTGTGTCAGTGTACTTTTCACTAACTTTGTGTCTAACTAAGTTTCAGTCCGATAAATCTTCCGCTTTGATGTATAATACAAATTATACTCACCAAATATATGTTCGGCATCGAAAATCGGCTGGATATTGCTTATTAAATAATTTATGAATATATTAGAGGATGAAATGTAAATCAATCGTTCTTCTCCACCAATATAGTTGCACAATTCATCCAGTTGACCATTATAGTGAACAAATACAGAGTACCAATTCTCCATCTTCATGAAGAAAAATATTGAAAGAATAAAAATGAGAAGAATGAATACCGTGAAGATGTAGTAGAAAATAAATGACACACATACTTTGATTTTTCTCGAATGTGCGTGTAAGAGTGCATGACAACTCATTTATAATTCGATCTCATTTATGAGTACAATATCACTTATCTGTATTAGGTGCATAATTAAATTTACTTTCACTCATATTATCAGATAAGATTCACATGCATGCATATAATACTATCACAACATTATTATTCAGTTTTCATAATTTCAAATTTCAAAAATTTTAAAAAAAATTAAATAAAGTCGGTGTCTTCACCCGATACTGACCAAGGTGGCACCAACCGGGGTCCACGATTTAATTTATTTTTCTTTCATTTTATATATATATATATATATATATATATATATATATATATATATATATTGGGTTGGTGTCCGGGTCGGTGTCAATACTTGGACACCGATCCAAACACCGAATGTAATTCAATAAAAAAATATATTTCATGGTCTGTGTCGACCGAGTTCAATATTCTTATTATTTTAAACTAAAATTATTTAAATAAGTTCTGATTTGATTTTTCCTTATAATTTGATCATAATTAATCTAATTATATAATCAATTTCATGCATTAACGATTTTTAGTCAAATTAGATATTTCTTAAATTTGGTTAATGTTTTGAATATTTTTATAATGTGTTTAATTTTTATTTATTTTTTTTGTTATTTAAAATACAGCTATATACATCACAAACAAAATATTTATGAAAAAAATATGAAAAATAATAATGATTTACTTCACCAAACCCAAAATACAGGTAAAATTAGATTTCATTTTTGGTAGACACAATTATACATATATACGTCGTGCTCAGAAAATCAATGTAAAGATTTTATGCATACGTGATATTTGGAAAACTTGGAATTTACCCAAGAAATTTTTGCTCCTCAGAATTTTATTTATTTATGAATTTTATCCAAAACAATATTTTGTTTGAGAATTTTATCTAATTTAATTGATAGTAGTTTTTTTAGAACGAATCAATTGTTAAATTCCATGTAGTGTTCACGTTGCGTCCAGGGCCGGCCCTGTAATTTCGGGGGCCCTGTGCGATGATTATAAATGGTGCCCCTATTTTACTATTATAATTATAAATAAAAAAACTAATAAAATATAATATAAGTATAAAATTGGCTCATGTCATCTTTGATCAAAAGTTGTTCAAAAATTATAAATCGCATAAAATTCATGTTATTTTACTTTGAAATCATACGAGTTTTAATTATATTCATCAATAAAAATCTTAAATAAAACAAACAAGTAAAATGCATAACTTTCATTTACAGATAACCTCATAAATGTCTTTTATTTTTTAACTAAACTCACCACTAAGAATTTCACTGTCTATTTGTTAAAGAATAACTAACAATCTATTTGATCATTTTTTAAATTCAAGAACATTTTTTTCAAATTCGTTTAAATAGACTAATCAAAGCTTTAATTATATAATAACTAATATAATGTTGTTTATTTTATCTAAATTTTAAAACTTATATAAGACAAAGTATAAATTTAAGTCATCTACTATTTTATTTTAATTGAATTAAAGATGGATTTATTTTGGGATTAATATAATTTAGTAAATTCAATGCTAAAATAAATTAATAATATATTAATGCTAAAATACTATAAAAATGGTGCCCCAATATTTTTGGGGCCCCGGTGCGGTGCACCTCCCGCACGGCCTCAGGGCCGGCCCTGGTTGCGTCCAACTCACATTCACGTAGATTATTAATGAATTTGACATTACGTGAAATTTAATGGGTAATTTATAGTAAAAAAAATTGGATTCAGTAAAATTGGATAAAATTTCTAAATGCAGTTAAAACTTTGATTAAAATTCTGAGAAGTAAAATATTTTTGAATAAAATACCGTATTTTCCATGTGGTATTTATTATTCATAAGCGTGTAGAGGAGAAGCACCAAAGAATACAAACAACTGATTGATTGGTTAATAAGCAAATAATAATGCACATCTATAATTACATTGCCAGTAACAATAGGAAAAAGTGAATGCAAAATTCTGTACCTTGGGAGACTTGACCCCAAGAGAATGAATCCTTCACCCTCCTCCACCATCACCGGCAGCTGCTAATCTTTGCCATATTAGCTCTCGTCGTTCCTCCACCTCTTTCCACCCGGCCTTCCTCGTCTCCCACTCTTTGAACAGCTCACCATCCATCTCCAACACCATTCTTCGAACATTAACACTTAAGTTGTGCACTCCATGGTTCCAATGGAACTGCACATTCTTTTCCAAAGCCTCATAAATGATTGGCAATATAATCTTTCGATTCTGGGTCATCAGATCTACAATGTGCTCGTTGTTCCACAGGAAAAGAGCTCGTTCTGCAACCTGAATTAGGCATGAATTAATCTCAACTACCATATAAGTTTAGAGGGAGAATATGTGTATGAATTAAGCGAAATTAAGGCAATCACATTTGAATAAATCTACCAAGTGCAAGAGAGGTTTAGATACGACTCTCTATCAAATTCAAAAACATATGACTCATTAAACCTTATATATATATAGTCCTGAAATGAAGCACACAACTAATAGCTCGTTCTGAGCTCTGTATACGAACCCAAATGACCATAGCAAATTCACCACTATTCTATACCATTCATGATTCACCTGACATAAGCGCTATGCATATATTCAGTTACTCATACATAGAAGAGAATGAGAGTCAGATGGGCCTTGGAATTAGCTAATCAGGAAATATGGAAGTTACCCTCCAAGTTCCGAGTATAGAGATCAAGAATATTAAACCCACCAAAATGTAAAAAGAATTGTTAAAATAATTCACCACAGATCACTCCAAATTAGACATAAAAGGGATAGAGCATACTAAAGTGGCATGGAAAGGCACAAATGCACCTATCTTGAGTCTTCTCGAAGATCATTTGAAACTGAGTTGAAAACAAAGACGAATTCCCATGCATGCATATGATTTGTGATGAAGTTATCACGATAGAGACAAATGCACATAATTCCACCCCTCGACCAAGTAGAAAAACTAAAATTCTTCAGGTAAGCAGCTCCAAGTCGAAAGCAATATTTATCACTAAAGGATGAAGCCAAGAGCAGAAAGGAGGATAAATCCTCAAACCTTATGTTTCCGAACAAAGAAAACAACTAACATACCAGCAAATGCAGTCGAAAAAAGGCAGTGATTCGCAAATAAAATGTTCATGCAACCAAATAGTAAAGTTAGTTATGATGAGCTTCTGAAACCTGAAACTGAGAGCTATTAATGGAACGAGCAATCCGTCTGAACAGAGGAACCATGCAGCGTTGAAACTCCTCAATGTTTGTTCCCTCCAGCACTTCCTCAAGTTCGCCTAAGAAAAGAACCTCCTTCTGCGAATTGGTCACTGGCCAATACTTCAAGAGACCCATAATAATGGTATCAGCCAATTTGGGGTCCTTCTCCACGAACTGTGTAATGCAATATGATAACTGGCTGTGATACATTGTTAAAGCCTTCGATTTGTGGAGCGGTATCAAAGCTCGAGCAAGAAACAGCTTGTGCTCCTCCTTCATTGGCAATGCAAAACCGTTTATGATGCTGCCTAATACCTCCAACAACTCTGGAATCCCGTTGTGCCTCTCTGTCTCGTGTATGTATCTATAGAATATATTGTTTATCGTCTTCCTAATAAACGGCCTACGAACCATGAACTTTCCGTATATCCTATGCAGAATAGTCTTCAAATACTCCCTCTCCCTTGGATCCTCGGAATCAAACAAATCGAGCAACTTGAAAACAAAGCAATGATCAATATAGCGCTTGGCAATCTTCGGATCTGTATCGGATGAAACCACATACCGCAACAGCAACTCATAAACAAGCTGCAAATGCGGCCAAGCAGGATCGAGCAGGGGATTTTCCTCTTCGGATTCGATATTCTCACAACCTCTGTTTTCGTGGGGAGAAGGGGGCAAACACCGGAAAATGTTCACGGAAACCATCTTAATCATTTCCGCTTGGTTCGACTCCGTGATTGTGCCGGAACCGGATTGAATGAAATCCACGAGCTCAATCAAAGTCTGCCGCTTAATCTCCTTCTCCTTCGCCATTTTCAGAGTGTCGGAGAAATCAAACTGCTCGGAACAGATCTTCAACTTCCTCAGGAACAAGTCCTGGCGTTCCACAGCCCCAACATCGCGAAACATCGGTATGTTTTCGATTGTTCCAAGAGGGTGCCGCTGTCGCGGAGATTTCGGTGGCGCCGCGACCGCTACTATTTGCGGCTGTTGCGGAGATTTCGGTGGCGCCGCACTGCGGGAGGCGTGGCTCGCCATGAACCCGGAGTCGGATGGCCGCACTGGCAGCAGACCGAAATCAGGATCGGCTTTGGCCACCTTACGCCGGCTTCGCTTTATTATTTTGTTGAACATATCGCCTCAAATGTATGTGATCATATACGTATACACTACATATTTAGAGTTTCGCAAACTAATGCTTGAGATGGATCAACAAGACGACGGAATTTAGAAACCATTCAGCGATCAAGATGAATGAAAACGTATCTGTTGTAGCGCCGGAATGAAATGAGGCAGACTGGAGATGGAATCCTGGATCGCCGGAGATCGGAATGTCCGGCGATCGGAGGCGGGGGAACGGAGAGAACCGTATGGGTTGGAATACAGATATTATATACGCGCACGTATATATTTGAATATGAAGGGAGAGGGATAGGATGTGACAAAAGTTGGAATTACATTTGGGAGTTTTAACTTATAAAGTTGACGAAATTCTATTTTTTAACACTTATGAGGTATTTTTAGGGCTTATCGTGAACTACTCAGATCTTGATTTATAAAAATTTATTCGAGTTCCTTAAGTGAATTCTGATTATATTAAATATATCAAACTTGAACATTATTATATTTGATTTGTGAGCAAACTTCTTACCTAAAATTAATAAAAAGATAAAATAATTTATTTTACAAAATTAATATTTTTATAATTTAAAAGTAACAATAATGATAAATCTTTCTAGTAGAGGATTTTAAATTTGAGCATGAATATGATATTAATTTTCGAATATATAATATTTTTTTTAAAAATAATAATGAATATTTTAAATTCAGAAAGTTCGTTTAGGCTCGACTAAAGCTCAATAATGTTTGTGAATTTGAAGTATTTGATAAAAAAGTTCGAAGCTCGACTCGATATTAAACGAGTTAGACTTATGCACGATACTACTCGGTTCGATCATATCCCTAGATATTTTCTTGAAAAAAATTTATGTTAACATTATATTACTATGTTACCAATAAATTATAGATATTGTCACTAATAAAGTACAGTAAAACCTTTATAAATTAATATACTTGGGACCAGGAAATTCTATTAATTTAGAGGGATATTATTATATCGATAAATTAATAATTTATTAATTTAAAGAAATTTTCGAGAAAGATAATTTTGATAAAAATAAATATAGCAAGTTAAACTAATTGAATTTAATATTTTATTCATTAACTTACAAGTATTTATTAAGTTCATCGTAATTAATAAAAAAAATGAATGACAAACAAATTTTATTGATGGTAGACAATTGTCCAGTCCATCCAAAAAATTTTAAAGGGCTACAAAATGTGGAGTTGTTTTATTGCCATCCAACATGACATCCAAAATCCAACCATGTGATGATGGAACAATCAGAGCTTTTAAAATGCACTATCAAAAGAGGTTCTACAGAATAATATTGGAAGGTCATGAGTTAGGGCAATCTAATCATAGAAGACTAATGTTTTAGATGCCATTAATTTTGCTGTCTCTGCTTGGACAACCAATGTTTCTCAATTGACAATAGCAAATTATTTTCAACATTGAAAATTTCGCTCAGATGAAGCAACCTCAAGTGACTTAAGTGAGACAACGTTTGAAGAAGGCCTACGTCAACTTGAGAACATGATCAATGATGTTGGCTATAGAAATAAAATGAATGTCAATAACTTGTTGGATTATCGAGGCAAAAATGAAGAATGTTTAGAAGTACAAAATTTAGAGGAAATTGTGGCAAATCTTGTTGAAAGTTCTAATGATGAAGTTGAAGATGATTCGGCACCACTTGAACCAGTCACGTGAAAGGAAGGATTGAATGCGACAACTCTTCATAACTTTCTATTGCAATTGGAGACCTCAACAACGAAACTTGTGGGTGCAATTAGAAAAGTTAGAGATGAAGTTGAATTGAATTTGAATTTAAAAAAGAAACAGATTACATTAGATTCATATTTTAGCAAGCTACTAAAGTAATAATTGTAATTCTTATGAATTATTAATTTATAGTTTCGTTGGGACCTCTATATCTATAAAGTGGATCTCCAAAAAATTATTAATTTATTATCTTATCGAATTTCCTGATTTTTTACACTAGCCCAAGTCAGAACCGAAGAAATTTATTATATAATGGAGTTTATTAATTTAAAGAGTATTAATTTATGGAGGTTTTACTGTATTGATAACTTAACTTATTGGTAACATTGTAATAAAAAGTTATTGGTAATATAAAACTTACTGGTAACATAATAAAAAGTTATTGGTAATATAACATAATTGTTAGAAACTAGAATATTGATTTACTCCTTATTTGATGTTTTGGTGTGTAAAAACTAGCTATAAGTTTCTAGTCAGTCTCTACATGTAATCATTGTATAAGATAAATTGAGATGTAATAGAGAAACTAGTGTAGGGATTTTCAGTGAACCGAATCACAAAAACCCAAGTGAACCGTATCAATTTATGGATATTGTATATAATCAAAATTCACATAAACCTAGCATGCTCCTATGAATTTAATTCGATTCGTGGATTGAGAGATTACCGTAATTCCGTAGAGTCTGATCCGATCTTTCGCGTTTGAATATCCAACTTTAACTCAACCACGCGATTCGATTAAATATGCGGAAACAAAAATTAGTAATCTAATTTCTAGATAAAATTGAAAATCACAGAAAAGAAAGAAAGAAAATCTTGTTCTCCAGATCAGATCTTCAGGGTTGTATCCCAATGCTGTTCAGATAGTTGTGCAAGGCCAAAATCGAAATTCTCCTCCCTCTGCACAAAGTCGTCGCCCACTCTCTCTCTCAACCTAGGGTTTCAAACTGATTTGAATGTTATGAAGTGGCTAGGGTTTTGAGCGAGAGTGCTGTCTATTTATAGACCTAGGGTTTTAACCCTTAGGGGCTATAGGGCTCAATTCAACATATTTAATTGGGCCAGTCCTGTGACCTAATGCAAATAATAAAGTGGGCCTATAAATTAATTAATTCCCATGTCCACAACCCAAGACACAATTAATTAATTAATATTAATTCTTTTTCACCACAGAATCAATACTGACCTACCCCTTTATTACCACGTTACGAGAACGAGTTGCATTAATTGAGAATCCCCATATTTAATGTTACCGGACATTCATTAATTAATCGGAGCTTCTGACAAGCTCTGTCTACAATTAAATAATATCTTATTATTCCTGAGTAGTACCACTCAATCCTTATCACTCGTGCCTGAACTTAATCAGCCTGCAGGACTTTGGCACGATGAATGTCATTGAGCTCCTCAGGGAATGTCCCCATCCTATTACTCGGATATGGATACCTAAACCCAGTCTCAGGCGGTACTACACGAACTGCTGTTACCCAAGATGCAGATATACGAGCACGTTACTCAGGCTCTCCACCATGGCAAGTCAAAGCAACAGTCAACCCGTGCAAACCCCTGAACCTTCGTTAGGGTTTGGATTCAATCAAGAACGAGATCTTGTATTCGCTGATGTCAGACAGTCGAATACATCTCACTGCGGTCCATCAATACGCCACCCTTGCGTACCAGCATGTCAAGTAACCAAGACAGACTACTTATTCCGACAATGCCGCAGCCATCTGAACAGACGCATCCTCATACGCTATCTCGGCTGTGATCAAGTTTATGTCTAACTAGGTCAAGTGATCATACTGTCTTCTGCGATCTACAACACGCTTTATGATCGTCCCTATCGGTGAGATAAGAGTATACCATTGTTACATACATGTAAGTTTGTTTGACAGATAGGAGAAATAAACCGTGTATACTCATTATAATAAATGCTTTCAGTATACAAAACCCATCAATCTCCCACTTATACTCAAAGTATAACTAAGCTATTACAGAGTATACAGTCCGTCTATCTAGCCTGCTATCTCTTTAACCACTGTAAGTGGTGGGCATCCACCTCAGACCCAGCTCACGAATATGTCTTTCGTAAACTTTCTGCGGCAAGCTCTTTGTAAATGGATCAGCAAGGTTGTGCTTAGTGTCAATATTCTTGATCAGCACATCACCCTCTCGATACGATTTCTCGTATGATATGGTACTTTCTCTCTATGTGTTTGCTTGCCCTGTGAGACCGCGGTTCCTTTAAGTTTGCCACTGCACCAGAGTTATCACAATAAATTGAGATGCTCTTTGGTAAACTCGGAATCACGCCCAACTCTAAAAGGTAGTTCATGAGCCATGTCCCCTCTTTCGTGGCTTCAGAGGCGGCGACATATTCCGCCTCCATGGTGGAGTCAGCAATGCATTTCTGCTTCAAGCTCCTCCAAGATATAGCTCCACCTCCCAGGGTAAACACATATCCCGAGGTCGATTTCTTCTCATCCTGGTCCCCTTGGAAATCCAAATTTGTATAACCCACAGGGCACAAATCCTCACTTTGATAAACTAGGCAGTAATTCCTAGTTATTTTCAAATACTTGAGGATGTGCTGTACCGCTCAATCCTTATCACTCGTGTCTGAACTTAATCAGCCTGCAGGACTTTGGCACGATGAATGTCATTGAGCTCCTCAGGGAATATCCCCATCCTATTACTCGGATATGGATACCTAAACCCAGTCTCAGGCGGGTACTACACGAACTGCTGTTACCCAAGATGCGGATATACGAGCACGTTACTCAAGCTCTCCACCATGGCAAGTCAAAGCAACAGTCAACCCGTGCAAACCCCTGAACCTTCGTTAGGGTTTGGACTCAATCAATAACGAGATATTGTATTCGCTGATGTCAGACAGTTGAATACATCTCACTGCGGTCCATCAATACGCCACCCTTGCGTACCAGCATGTCAAGTAACCAAGACAGACTACTTATTTCGATAATACCGCAGCCATTCGGACAGATGTATCCTCATACACTGTCTCGGTTTTGATCAGGTTTATGTCTCACTAGGTCAAGTGATCATACTGTCTTCTGCGATCTACAACACGCTGTATGATCGTCCCTATCGGCGAGACAAGAGGATACCATTGTTATATACATGTAAGTTTGTTTGACAGATAGGAGAAAGAAACCGTTGTATACTCATTATAATAAATACTTTCAGTATACAAAACCCATTAACTAGAAACTGGAAGCTTTGAAGATTAAGAAGACAGAAATCTAGTTTCTAAATTAGAAACTAGAAAAGAGAGTTCGAGAGGTCTGAAGTCAAGTTTCAGAACTGAAAATTGAAGAAACTAGAAATTAGAAATCTAGTTTCGGAACTTGAAACTTGAAAACACTAGAAAATCAATTTTGAAAACTAAGTTTTTACCTGCGATGCTACATCAGATGAAACTAGAAACTAGAAAACTAAGAGGAATTCAATTTTCAGTTTCAAAGCTTAAAGAGCACGTGAAAAAGCGAGAAGACAAAAGGAATCCGAGTGGAACTCAAAGTCTTATCCAAGATGTTGGGAAAATATTCCTTGATCTATGTTTTAAATCTCCCTTTAGGGTCAAATTGTAAAGGTTTTGTTGAATCAAAGCCTTAGTTAGTTTGGTCGATCATTGCTGAAATCTAGATAGTCTAGCAACTCTGCGTAAAGTCATGTTTAGGAAATATTTCGAGTTGTAATAGATTAGAAGTGCTTGCGGAAGACTGCTGAAGGATTCAACTGTTGAAACGAAGACTTCGAAATTCTGGATGCTAAGAACGTTCTCATCAGTCAAGCTGATTGCTAGAGAAGTCAGCAGACAGAAAAGGTTGCTAAGGATATAGCAATCAAGTGCTGAGAAGAAATGATTGCTAGGAGTATTTACTCAGCAGTCGAAAGAAAAGAGATAGTAGAATGCTAAAGGAGTCAGCATTCACTGTTTACTCAGAAGAATGCTAGAAGTAATAACAATAAGGAATCAAGACCAAGTGCTGAATACGCAATTGCTGAGGAGTCAGCAATTGGATACAAAGCAGATTGCTAGAAGAGCTCAGGTCGAAATACTTAGCAGAGTGCTCCCAGTATTCTCCGGTAGAATGCTAAGCAAGGAGATATTCAACAAATACTTGCTAATACTATCGTTCTGACAGAAGGTACAACTAAGGACAAATAGCCTTCCCGAAGTAGGTAAAAAGGCACTGTATGCGCCAGAAAGGACGAAAAAGCAATTAGTTCTTTTGGACAAAGGAGACGTTGTGTCTAACGGGTCTGGAGATTCAAAGTTTGAATCTCCAGATATAAAAGAGAAGTCCAAACAAGAGAGAGCCCCCCTTACGACTATTGTGAGATCCTCTACGAAAACAAACACTTCAACCACATTCGCAAAGGCAATTATTGAGAGATACCTTTGACAAGCGAAGTAAAGTAGTCGGTTGAGAGCACATTAAAGACAAGGAGAATCTTAAGCTCTCAACAGCAAGTGTCAACCATTGAATATCTAACACTGCATTCAAGTGGAGATTCCTTGACTCTATTCAAGGATCAATCATTAGGATAACTTTCATCGTAGGAAGCATCCAGCAGTCACATCTCTGAAAAGAGATTGACTAAGAGGGGTGATACGTGCGTAAAATGACCCATATTTCGATGTGTGCGCATGCTTGTTTGTGGCTATTTTACTCCCGTATCATATGTTTTTGTCGTATTTTGGTTGTGTTTTCGTGTTTTTGTGTTTTGAATGTTGTAGGATAGGTTTTGGGCATAAACGAGCATTTTTGGTGGAGTTTTGGAGGAAAATTGCACGTGTTTGGAGTTTGGAGGCATCGACCGGCCGAGCAGAGCAGGATCGGCCGAGCCATGCTGGACAGAGAGCTTGACCGGCCGAGCAGAGCAGGACCAGCCGAGCGAGGCCGGATAGAGGGCTCGACCGGCTGAGCCAATTTGGACCGGCCGAGCCAAGCCAACAGACAGGTGGCTCGGTCGAGCCTGGCCGGGTTTTTCCAGCATTTTAGCGGTTTCCAGCTTCGACCGGGCGAGCCATACTTCGACCGGGCAATCCGAGGCCCTGTTTGCTTGTCTATAAAAGGGGAAAATTCAGTTATTTGGAGAGCTTTTTGTCATTTTTTCATTAGATCTAGTGAGGAGTTTCCCTAGATTCCAATTTCCATCACGATTTCATCTCAATCCTAGAGTATCAAGGAGTTTAATTCATCAATCCTTGGAGGAGAATTGAAGATCCAAGGGGGAGATCAAGACATACAAATCCAATTGGGGAAGATTCCAATCTCTACTTGTCAATTGTAATGGATATATTTGATTTCAACTTTGTATTGTTACAATTGAGAGGTATGATGTTCTAATTCAATTTGGATGTTGATTTGAATAAGGATGCATGAAGATTAGGTTTGATAATTGTTTGTTTACTTTCCTTTGAGAGCTTGAATTGCACTAGAACTTGTTCCTTACCTCCTAGGTGTAGGTAATAGCCAACTTAGGAGGTAGTTGACGTGAACGCTGCAGCCAACACGCGGGCGGAATCGTCGTGAATAGTGTAGATTCATACGATTTTAGTTCCAATCCATGTGCGGTGCTAGGTCGTAGGGTAATAATTGACGATCTATTTGGAGTGGTCTAGGGCTTAATAACGTGACTGTTTGCAAGTCTTAGCATCATCAACCGTTAGCTCGCCGTGACAAGGGGTTAACGAGTGTAGGGTCGATTGCTCAATCTCCTAGGGATTAAAATGTGTTTACATCAATGATTAACCTAATTGGATTGCATCTACGTTCATTTCAACATCCTATCTTCCTAATTTGAGTATTTGCTTATCTTGGTTTACCGATTTATGGAAAGAATTGATTGAAAGTTGATTGTTGGTTTAATTGATTGTTTAGTATATGATGTTAGCATAGATTAAAATTGATTTCTTAGTTGATAGAAACTACTCAACGATTATATTTTGCCTAGCTATAGGACTTTGCTATAGTATCTCGGTATTCTAGCGGGCGAAGGGAAGAAGGACCTGGATTTGACAAATTTTATTCTTGTGTAGCTAGGAGTTAAATTTTGACTGAACTTTTAGCCGCATCAAGGGGCTATTGCCAAAACCTCCAGGAGAGTTCGGAAGGAACTATAAAGCTTCCATTGTAGCAAGGTAAGTTTTTTGAAGGTGCGCCCTTGACTTAGCCGCAACTTCCGACCGAAAGATCCAAGTAACGGAGGATAGCTTTGTAGTGGATGGCTCGAAAGGTCAACACCTGCTACAAGAGATAGGCGATTCCTTGTACTTGAATATATTTTTTAGTGAATTCTCAATGTTCGACTGAGGAGTGGACGTAGATCTTTAAGGATCGAACCACTATAAACCTTGTGTTCTTGTTACTGTTTTATTGTTTTTGCATGTTGATTTAAAACCTGGCAACCTCAAGTTGCTAGAGTATATCTGAAACAAACGTAACACCTACCTTGAGCTAAAACATTTGTGAAGAAACTAAGTGCAAGATACTTAATCAATCTGCTGCATTTGTTAAGTTAGTCTTCTGCTGCTTTAACAACGACTCTGATCAGGGACCAACAAGTGGTATCAAAGCAGGAGGTCGTAAGACTTACTTCTTCTGAATCGCTTTTAACCAGATCTATATTTTCCTTGCACTGCTTTTGTTGTTTAGCTCAGGAACACTAATCTTGCCAAGACGAACCATACTCTTCCAAAGTATAACAAGGAGAAGTTCAACTCCTCGCAGAAGATGGCCACCATCCAGCTCCAAAGTACACATCCAGAGATGGTGGATGTTCTCTCTAAAGGACCCATCAAGATTATGAAGCCTAATATCTTCGTTGGTCCAGTTGCTGAGGGCAACCAAGACCACCTCCAATGGTCGAGAAGACGTTCGATGAATGGACGGTTGAAGATAAGAAGAGAGCTCAGCTAGAATATCTAGTAAAGAAGCTCATACTAGAATGTCTACCCCCGTTGATGGCAGACAAAGCTCTAGACTTTGACACAGCTAAAGAGATGTGGGACTATGTGTGCGCATTTTCCCAGGAGACAGAACAGATGAAACGAAACAAACTCCAGGCAGCTGTTGATAAGTATGAATCTTTCTCTATGCTTGCAGGTGAATCCATTCAAGCAATGGAAGAGAGATTCAATACCATCGTAGGAGAGCTCCAAAACTTAGGAAAGACGTATGACAATGGAGAAATGAACAATAAAATTATCTCCAAACTCTTTCCAAGGAGCGATTGGTTCTTGAAGATGACGAATCTGAGTGAGAAAGATCTCAGCAAAATGTCTACATCTGAGGTATTCGCTCAACTTAAAGCTCACGAGTTTATTATACATCAATCAAAAAAGAACGAAGCAGCCGTGACTCAAACTTCATCAACAAGCGCTGTAAACTCGGAGGACTTAGCATTCTTTGTTAAGAAAGATGCTGGAAAGTGGAAGCCAAGGAAGCCATTCCGCTCCAATGAAAGATCTGCACCAGCTTCTCCAGCAAAGGAGGTTGCTACAACCTCAAGCTCACAACCAGGAGATCTAAAGATTAGTGAGCTTGAAGAGCAGATGCGAAAGCTTCAAAAGCTCATGCTGGAAGCCAAAGCAGAAAAAGAAGCTAAGGAAGCTAAGCTCACATCCTCCTCTCAATCAGCTGAAAGAAAGCCAATGACGTGCTTTGAATGTAATTCGCCAGATCACCTAAAGCACGAATGTTCTAGGGTGAGCCAAGAGGAAAGAGAGCATCTCAAACAAAGGTTTGAGAGGAGAGCTGTCAAAGCGGTCACCAGAGCATTGCTGACCAGGATGGAAGTGCCAGATATTCCTGACAATGATGAGGAGTATTACTCATCAGGAGAGGATGATGATGAGGCCATGTTGGTCTTGATGGCGGATATCATTGATGATCAGGATGCTGAAGCTGAGCAGAATGCTGAGTCGGCTCTAACAGTCGATGCTCAGGAGGTAAATCCTACTAGCATTTCCATTTCAACAGTCATACATGAATCGGAGGATTGTTCTTTAGATTCCGAGGATGATTATCTCACTAAGCTTTCAATAGAATTTTAAAAAATTTACGAGATAAAAAATACTACTGTGGGAGAGAATACCTCACTGAAACTCAAAGTTACATCTTTGACCGAGGAAGTCGAAAGACTAAGGTCTGATAGTGAGGAACTTTTGAAACTCAAAGCTGATTACTCCAAGCTTGCTGATAATCTTCAAAATATTGAAAAGGAGCATCTAACTTTGAAGAATAAACCTAAGGAGAATTGCATTTGTGCTTACACATCCAGCAAGGCAGTTCTAAGTGCCATTGTTAGCCAACAAAGAAAACATTCTCATAAATCTGGCTTGGGTCTTGGTTGTATTGAAGCCGTAGGAAAATCCTCTAAGGAAGCCTTGAGTAGAAATGCTGAATTTTCTAAGCAAAAAAAGATTTCTTTCGTTTCTACTAGAAAAGTTAATGCTGAAAAGGGTAAGGAAAAGATAATTGTTGAGTCGTCAACTGCTAAGCAGAAAGATTGGTGTAGCAAACATACATCTCCTGGATCTCAGCAGAGTACACAGAGAATGCCTGCTAAGCATGCATCTGCTGGATCTCAGCAGAGTACCCAGAGGATGCCTGCTAGGCCACACTCAGCAGTGTCAATGATGAATGCTGAGCATTGTGTATCCAATGCTAGGATAGCAAATCCTTCCTTCAATAGGGGCAAGCAGGTTGCATACCATGCTGTAAGACCACAGTACCCTAAGTACACACCACATAGGAGGAACACCTATGTGAGGCCTGAGTCCAACTGTTTCCCTTTCCAAAGGACTATGAAGGCTAAGCACACTACTCCACCTCGTTCAAATTATGCAAAGTTAGCTTATCCAACTAAGGTCGAGAAGGGTGCTAAGAGTGATGTTAAGAAGAAAATCTTGAAGATCACTAAGATGTGGGTTCCAAAAGGGACCATGATCCACGCTAATCCTGCAGGACCCGATGCTAAGCGGGTACCTAAACAAAATTGTTGATTTTTGCAGGAACAGGATCTAAGAGCTAAGACATCCGACATGTCAAATGAATGGATACTAGATAGTGGTTGCTCAGGCCACATGACGGGCCGAGAAGAATTATTCTCAGAACTTCAAAGAATTTATGACCCCACAGTCATGTTTGGTGATAATAGCAAAGGTCGAGTGATTGGACGAGGATGCATCGAGCAAGATGGAATGAGAATCATCAACGTTGCTCTCGTCTCCAACATCAAACACAATCTACTGAGCATCAACCAACTGTGCGAGAATGGGTACAATGTTTATTTCATTTACACTGGATGTGAGATTGTTGATAGTGTTACCGGTGAAGTGAAGCTCAGAGGCATCCGCAAGGGTGGCCTATATACAGTTGATTGGCAAAGCGACCGACAACATTCATGCTTCATAATATTCAACAAGGAAGAGACAAATTGGCTATGACATAAGAGGTTAATTCATCTGAACTTTAAAACCATTAACTACCTAGCCAAGCATCAACTTATTGTAGGATTGCCCGAGGCGACCTTCAGAAAGGAAGGCGTGTGCAAAGCTTGCCAGCAAGGGAAGCAGACTAAGGCATCCTTCAAGTCAAACCCGGAGAAGGCCACTTCTGAGAGAATCCTTGAGCTTTTGCACATGGATTTATTTGGCCCAGTCACTCCAGCCACTGTAAGTAAAAAGGTTTATACTCTTGTGGTTGTTGATGACTTTTCCAGGTACACGTGGGTCAGACTGCTAAGGACCAAGGATGAAGTAAAGCTCATCCTTCCAGAGCTGATCCTCAAGGAGCAGAATAGCAAAGAGGTCACCGTTAAAAGAATTAGATCGGACAACAGGACTGAATTTTGCAATGACATTCTAATGAATTTTTGCACCGAAGCTGGAATCGGGCATGAGAAATCCATTGCTAGGACTCCTTAACAGAATGGTCTAGCAGAGAGAAGGAATAGGACCGTGAAGGAAGCAGTACGGTCAATGCTAGCCGATTCTGAGCTGAGTGGAAAGTATTGGGGCAAAGCAGTCACGACTGTCTGTTACACTCAAAATAGGAGTGCAATCAATGGAAGATTCAACAAGACTCTTTATGAAGTGTACAATGGTCGTAAGCCTTCTCTGACTCATCTTCGTGCTTTTGGTTCGACATGTTATATTCATAACAATGGGAAGTCGAAACTTAACACTTTTTCGCCTAAGTCTGATGAAGGAGTGTTCCTTGGATATGGACATCCTTCTCACAAAGGTTATAGAGTGTTAAACAAGACGACTCAAGTTGTGGAAATAACATGCAATGTTATTTTTTATGAGTCTATTCTAGTGCGCATGATTATTAGAGAGAAAAAGGATGACAATCATGAGGCTAATGATGTCCATGGTCAATCTATCTTGAATTCTTTCGAAAATATGCAGATTGATCCGACTAAGTCGATGAATGATTGTAATCCAACTCAAGCACATTCAGCAGGTGACCAAACTGCTGAACCGGTCGATGATGCTAATGATCATGCTGAGGCCACCAACCAAATTTATCTTAATGATAATTTGGAGATTCTGGGATCGATCGATGAAGAAGATGAAAGAATCCCAAATCTAGGATAGATTGCTGAAGGAATATTGGGCGTTGCTGAGGAGATCGCCAAGGAAGATGCTGAGATTTCAGATGCTGAGATCCGGAATGCTGAAGTCCAGAATGCTGAGATGCCAAATGCTGAGATACAAAATGCTGAGCATCAGGTGATTGCTGAGGAGAATGTTCTAGCAGAGAATAATCCAGCAGGCGATGCTAGCAATGCAACCCCAGCAACCAACAATCCAAGACCAAGATGGCTACATGATCACACCTTAGATGTTGTCATTGATGATGTCAATGATCCAATAAGGACGCGACAAGGAAATGCGATGCTTGCGTGCTATATATCGCACGAAGAACCTACAAAGATTGAAGATGCTCTACAATCTCCAGATTAGGTGAATGTTATGTAGGAGGAGCTAGCTGAGTTCACTCGCAATCATGTCTGGGATTTTGTAGACAGACCCGGGCATCAAAGTGTTATTGGAACGAAATGGGTTTTCAAGAACAAGAAGGATGAATTTGAAATGGTCATCCGAGATAAAGCGCGTCTAGTAGCCAAAGGATACAGGCAATGCGAGGGAATTGATTATGATGAAACGTTTGCTCCGGTAGCCCGACTGGAAGCAATAAGGTTGTTTCTCGCATATGCTGCCCATAATGAGTTTTCAGTCCTGCAGATGGACGTGAAAAGTGCCTTTCTTAATGGTGAGCTCAAAGAAGAGGTGTTTGTTGAGCAACCACCGGGCTTCGAATAAGGAAACCAAGTTTATAGGCTTAGGAAAGCCTTATATGGTTTGAAGCAGGCACCAAGGGCACGGTATGGAACATTGTCTAAGTTCCTGCTGGATAATGGTTTCAAGAAAGGGAAGATCGATCAAAATATCTTTCGTATTAAGGATGAAGGAAGCATTTTACTTGTGCAGATATATGTCGATGACATTATCTTTGGCTCTAAGAATCCAATCTTGTGTGAAAAGTTTTCAGAGCTAATGCAAAGTAACTTCCAAATGAGTATTGTTGAGGATGAATTTGTTCAGGATACGGAGCCCCGAGAACTAAAGAAAAATATGAATAAGAAATGACATTACAAGACCAAAAAGTGATCGAACGCCTTCATCAGATCGTTGACTGTCCCCTCTGATCCAGGGAGGCGCGGGACTCTGCTGCCGGTCTGGGAGATTCATCCTTTTCCAGGTGCCACCGGAGTGCCCCGTCCTGTTCCCGGGTTAGATCCTCTTCCTTGGCCCTCTGGTGGGGCAACCTTCTTGCCATCGACTTCGGTAGTACGGATTTTGCCTGGATCGTCTGCCATTTCCTGCAGAAAAAATATGAGAAATCGAAAAAAATTTGTTCCCGAGGCCCCACAGTGGGCGCCAAACTGTTGAGGATGAATTTGTTCAGGATACGGAGCCCCGAGAACTAAAGAAAAATACGAATAGGAAATGACATTACAAGACCAAAAAGTGATCGAACAGCTAACTATATTCAAAATAAATCTAACTGAATCGAATGCAAGGGTGTTTCTGATCTACGAATTTTGATAAATAGGAACTTCTTCACCAAAAAATCTCCCCCCTTTGATGTTTCTTTGAGGGGTATTTATAAGAGACGACTTGCTTTAGAGTTACCGTGCCATTCTCAAGCTGTTGAGGGCCGAGCCCGTGAATTTCAGGCGGTTCGTTGACGTGGAAGCTTCGGTGGTTCCGAAATCCTTGTAAAGTAGTCGTTGATGTATTCGTTGGTCTTCGGTCGCTAAATGGTTGTGGTTGTGGCTCGAGATCTTTATATCGAACCTCTCCCTAGCTCGCTGGAGTGCGAATGGCCTTGATCGAACTGCTTTGGATAACTATCAAACTGCTTTCCATTCGTACCATTTTTTCGCAGCAGCAGCTCATAGCTCGAACTGGATCCTTTGTCTTTATTGGGCCCAGGGCGCTATTGGGCTTCAGTATGGCACATTTACTGGGTCGGGTCAGGTTCGCTTCTCCAACAATAGCCCCTTTGACTTGGCCGGTTAGAACCGGGATAGCCTGTCAAGTCAAAAAATAGTGATCGAGCTTATGTTTGTTTGATTCATTTCCCAGGTTTTGGCCCTTCGGACTACCTCAGGGGTGGTCCGGCTTTATTTTGGGTGCTCGTGGGCACCTCTCGGCTCGGAGGACCAGTTCCTCTGTGGGGGTCCTCACCCGCGCAGCCTCGGGAAGCTGCTGCGGGTACCGATCACCGCGGTCCCAAATCCGCGGTGTGAGTCTGGGCAGTTCGGATTTTGCCTGATTTTAACCTTTGGCCACCTGGTGAGCCCCAGCGAACTCGGAGGGTTTGGGTTTAGGGTCTTATTGCAAGATTTTTGGGTGCGTAGCCCCTGATAATTTATTCGAGGTCTTTGAGCCTCGGAGCGGTTCTTTTCGAACTCTTAGCTGGCGAAATACCTGCGCGTAGAGGTTTGAATTTTTGGCGGCAAAAGGCCGATGGCAGTTTCGTAATAATCGTGGGCGGTTTGGGTAGTTTCGAGGCAGTTGAAGAGACGCTTGAGTATAACTTCCCATCAACGCGTCATTTGTGTTACTTTTCCCAATACCTTTCTCTCTCTCTCTCTTTTGCAATTTCCGGTGAATCATTCGCGTCTTTTGGAATTTCCGGCGGTCGATTGTTTCCCAGAGGTTCTTCGGCACTTCCCTACGTATCAGATAGTACCTCTCTCTATATTCTTTACGCTTTTCTTTTTGTTTTGTGACCCAAGGGTTCTCTAGGGTTCTTGGTTGATTCTGGGAGCGAAGGGCTGACCGGGGCTCTTTCTTTCCCCTTTTATGTTTAGGTTAACCCTTCTTTCTCTTCAAGGCCTTGTTTGTTGTTCAAGATATGAGTTCATCTGGTTCTGATTCCCAGAATCGTCGAGATTCTGAATCAGGGCATTCAACACCTCCTTTCACTCCTTCCCCAATTAGAGCTCCCGGCGACCGTGTGACCATAGGACCGGATTGGAATCTAATTTTCAGTGCCCTGAGAGGGCTGATGTGGGTACGAGTAGGGTGGATTCAGTTTCGGGCTCCGATCCAGATTCTGCGGACAACAGGGTGTTGTCTGAGGCGTTCCGGGGGGTGGAGCGGATGTTGACCGGTGGCGAAGCTGGCGGGTCAGGCCGGACCGCTGATGATGTGGCCGCGGGTCCTGAAGGTGCGACTACCGAGCCTGAATTGGCTGGAGACTACGTGCTACAGTTGGACTGGCGGACCCACAGGGTGTTGGGTGCTGTGTCGACGGTAACCCGGAGCACTATGTCGGCCCTGGCGGAGGTCGTACCGGTTAGGGACGTGAGGTATCATGTCCCGAGGGTGGAGAATCATTGCTTCGATCCTCCTGTAGGCTTCGTGGCTTTCTACACTGCAGCGATGGACAATGGCGTCGGACTGCCCGCTCATCCTTTCTTCTCGGAGGTCCTGGCTTCTTACAACCTCTCGCCGTTCCAACTGGCCCCGAACTGCTGGTGCCATCTGGTTGGTGTTCTTCTGGTGTGGATGGACCTGGGCCCTGGACTTCCGACGGTTCGAGAGTGGCACTATATGTACCGCTTTAACCAATGTGCTGACAAGAATTACTACTACTTCACCCGGTGGTCCACGGGGAGATCGACTCTTGTTAAGAAGCCTCCGTCGAATTCGCCCGGATGGTGGACCACCTATTTTTATCTCAAGCTGAACGAGGAGAGGCCTGAATTCCTTAGGCATGGCGGAGTGCCGATTCGTGGTTCTCCGATCTCTTGTTAACATGGTAACTCGTGACTATTTTCGATGTTATTTAGACTTATTTTGTTTTCGCAGGTCATCCGAGAACTGAGCTTACGCCCGAGGAGCAAGTTCGCGTGGATAGAGCCTACGACGTTTTCGTCGAGGACAGGGAGTGGCCGATTGTTCAAAATAGCCGATTCGTGACTGCAACCACCCTACTCAACCGGCAAGGAGTTCTCACTGAGTTGCCTATAGAGATGACCCGCCGACGCCCCCAAGTCCCGCCGGAGCAGGTGGCCAGGGCCCTTCGGGAGAAGAAGCGGGCACGTGATGAGGAAGAAGCTCGTCGCCGCCCTGCAAACCCTCCAAAGCGTCTTAATGCAGATCTCGAGCGTCCAGCTCCTCCGCCCCCTCCCCCATTCCCCTCGCCTCCTTTAAGGTTACTCAGGAGACGAGGACCGAGTCCTCTCGTCCTTCGACTCATCAAGACCCCCAGTAGCGGATCGATGATCGAGGGAAAAATAAGGAGAAAGAGTTTGAGACGCTCGAACATCGCAGGCGCCACCGCTCCAGAGAACGCAAGACGCGCCACGAGGAGTCTAGTAGGGCTGTCGTTACTACCTCGGTGTAGGGTTTTTCCGTGAACCGAATCACCAAAACCAAACTGAACCGGATCGATCTATGGATATTGCCCATAATTAAATATTCTCAAAACCCTAGCATGCTCCTATGAATTTAATGCATAATTGTGGATTGAGAGATTACTGTAATTCCGTAGTGTCTGTACCGATCTTTTGCGTTTGAATTCCAAATCTTAATTCAACCACGCGATTCGATTTAATCTGCGGAAACAGAAATAAGAATATTAATTTCCAGAATAAATCGAAAAACAGAAAGAACAAGAGGAAGAATTTTGTTCTCCAGATTAGATCTTCAGATCTGTATCCCAATGCTGATCAAATCTGCTACTGGTGAGGATTCCACAGATCTGTATTCTGAGCAGGACCAGAATCAAAATTCTCCTCCTCTCCCAGTGAAAAACGGCGCCCCTCTCTCTGCCCTAGGTATTTGACTGATTTGAATAATCACAAAAGGTTGCTTGGGTTTCCAGAGAGAGTAGTCTATTTATAGACCCAGGGTTTTATCCCTGATGGGCTACTGGGCTCAATTCAGCACACTTATTTGGGCCAGACCTGGGACCTAATGCAAATAATAAAGTGGGCCTATAAATTAATTAATTCCCATGTCCACAACCCAGGATACAATTAATTAATTAATATTAATTCTTTTTCACCACATAATTAATACTGACCTACCCCTTTATTACCACGTTGTGAGAATGGGTTGCATTAATTGAGAATCCCCATATTTAAGGTTACCGGACATCCATTAATTAATCGGAGCCTCTGACAAGCTCTAACTACAATTAATTAATATCTTATAATTCCTGAGTAGTACCACTCAAACCTTATCACTCGTGCCTGAACTTAATCAGCCTGCAGGACTTTGGCACGATGAATGTTATTGAGCTCCTCAGGGAATGTCCCCATCCTATTACTCGGATATGGTTACCTAAGTTCAGTCTCAGGCAGTACTACACGAATTGCTATTACCCAAGATGCGGATATACGAGCGCGCTGTGTTGGCTCTCCACCATGGCAAGTCAAAGCAACAGTCAACCCGTGCAAATCCCTGAACCTTCGTTAGGGTTTGGACTCAATCAATATAACGAGATCTTTTATTCGCTGATGTCAGACAGACGAATATATCTCACTGCGGTCCATCAATACGCCACCTCTGCGTACCAGCATGTCAAGTAACCAAGACAGACTACTTATTCCGACAATGCCGCAGCCATCCGGACAGACGTATCCTCATACACTGTCTCAGCTGTGATCATGTTTATGTCTCACTAGGTCAAGTGATCATACTGTCTTCTGCGATCTACAACACGCCGTATGATCGTCCCTATCGGTGAGACAAGAGGATACCATTGTTCATACATGTACGATTGTTATCAGATAGGAGAAATAAACCGTTGTATACACATTGTAATAAATGCTTTCAGTATACAAAACCATCACTCGGCGCCTCCGGATTCGCAGGTGGACCCGTTCCTAGTTCGTGCGCACCACCGTTTGCTGCACCCCTCCTCGGTTGACCAGGCGGGCACTGCTCGCACGCTTGGAGAGCTATGGGCTTCGTCAACTGCAGGTATTATCCCGAATTTGCCTTTTGTGCATTACTGTCGCTTTCTCAAATTGTATCATGGTTGGCAGGCTAAGGTGGAGCTCGATGGTATTCATCGAGTGCTCACCGTCGTCGCTGAGAAGTGCGCAGAGGAGATCTACCAACTTTGGAAGGAGTCCGACTCCTCGAAGAAGTATGTAGATTCTCTGAATGAGAAGGTGGATGCGGCGGAGGAAAGGGTTGCTGTGGCGGAGTCGAAGCTCGGGGCAGCTCAGAAGGAGATCGAGGCTACTCAGGTAGAGCTCGATGATCTGCGGAAGAAGCTCCGATCGGCGGAGGCGGATTCGGCCAAGCTCCAGGCTGACCTGAAGACGAGGAATGACCAGCTCATCTCCCTCAACTCTCGACTCAAGGCTCAACGCGAGAGCTACGAAGCCGAGGTTCGGAGGTATGAAGAGAAGGTCGCTCTGTTGCAAGCGGGTGACGACTTGGACTTCGGGGCGATCGTCACCTCTCCGCACTTCGTCGAGACATATGAGGTATTCCTCGAGCTTGGTCTTCTTACTTTACCTGTCTTCTCCTATCTAACCTCCTAGTAGATTCTCTCTGAACAGATCGAAAGTGAGGTCCGAGGAAAGATTGCCAGGAAGTTCCCGGACCTTGATCTCACTTTCCTGGACGAGCCTGAGCCAGAGGGGGAGTTCGATCAGGAGCGGGAGCGAGAGTCCGAGCAGCAAAACGTAGAGCAAGATCAGAAACTGCTTGAGGACTCTTCTCAGGAGGTCGACGGTGGGCTAATGCAGGGTGGCACGACCCCTGGTTCGACCCCAAATCTTGTTGAAGGCGCAGGCCCGACCCCGGACGATTCTGCCGCTACTTAGCTTTCATTTCTGAAAAATACTTTTATTTCTGCATGAATACTTTAGATTTCGCACGAACAACTTTCTTTTTCTTATGTTACTTTCTATGAATGGATATTGTGCTTTTTGTCCGAATTTGTATGATTTGCTTGATAAATTTAATCTGCAAAACGTAGTGATGAGGGTGGGCGACGCTACGGTGTCGCCCCTCCGATGCTTAAGTTAGTAATCATATTAGGAAAATAGGCAAACAATAAAGGAAAGTAGGTCAAAGTGAGGAAACGTTATCTGAGGTGGACTCAAGTTGTTCTTCATTGCCGAGGACCTCTATAGTGGGTCGCGTGATCCTGCCAGTAAAATCGTGAGGGGTTGGGCGATGCCGAAGCATCGCCCCTCCGACGCTCAAGTCAGTGTAAGCTTAAAACACAGATTAATGGGTGTTGAAATTGCAAGGATAGGGATTTTAGGAGAGCGTATATGGGAGGTCGAGTTCATCGACCTCATTTTCTTTAGAAGTAGTACTTCTTTAGGTGCTTTACGTTCCAGCTGTTTCCGATCTATCTCCCGTCGTGATCCTCTAGGTGGTAGGCACCTCGACCTACAACTCTGGTAACCTTGTAGGGACCTTCCCATGTCGGTGCGAGTTTCCCCTGGCTTTTATCCTTAGTGTTCTGAAAGACTTTTCTGAGTACCCAGTCTCCTTCCCCGAAGGTGCGCATACGGACCTTTTTGTTGAAAAACTTTTTGACCTGCATCCTTCTTTGGGCCGTGCTTAGTAGCGCTTGGTCTCTCTGCTCATCGATCAGTTCCAGATTTCTTATCAACTTCTCGCTGTTCTCTGCCTCTTGGCAGGTTTCTACTCGTATACTGCCACCTCGAACTTCTGCTGGGATAACCGCTTCCTCCCCGTAGGCTAGTGCGAATGGCGAACTTCCAGTTGAAGTTCTGGGGGTGGTCCGATATGCCCATAGGATTCCAGGGAGTTCTTCTACCCAATTCCTTTTATGAGTTTCGAGCCTCTTCTTCATTGTGGCCATGATCGTCTTATTTGTCGACTCGGCCTGTCCGTTCGCCTCGGGATACCTTGGTGTGGAGAATACCAATTTGATGTTGTACTGGTCACATAATTCTTGTACTCTTCGTCCCGTGAATTGAGTTTCGTTGTCCATTCTTATCTCTTTCGGCACCCCGAATCTGTATAGGATGTGAGTCCACAGAAACTTGATCACCTCCTGTTCTCTTATGTTAGCAAAAGTTTCAGCTTCGACCCACTTCGTAAAATAGTCGGTGGCTACCAGAATATATTCTTTTTGCCCAACTCCTTTTGGCAACTTTCCCACTATGTCCATCCCCCAAGCCATGAAGGGCCAGGCCGCGATCGTGGCGTGGAGTGGTTCTTCATGGCTTTGATTAGTTACTTCGAACCTTTGACAGGCCTCGCAACTTCGCACGTAATCCCTGGCGTCTTTTCGAAGTGTGGGCCAATAGAACCCAGCGGATATGACTTTGTGTGCCAATGGTCGAGCCCCTTGGTGGCTTCCGCAGTCTCCTTCATGTATCTTCATGAGGATGGCTTGCCCTGCGGCGGGCTCGAGAAATTTGAGTAGTGGCCCTTCGACAGATCTCCTATATAAACTTTCTTTATAGATAGTGTACTTGGCTGCTGCTCGGGTACTGCGCACAACTGCTGTCTTATCTGCTGGTAGGATGCCGCTCGCGAGGTACTTCATGATTGGTTCTGTCCATGGTTCGCCAATTGTAATATCCAAGACTTCGACGGCCTTGGGCGTGACTGGGTCTTCAGCCCAAGATATGACGATGGGCTTCCATTGTCTTGTTGGTTTGGTAGAGGCTAGGTTCGCTAGCGCGTCACCCTCTGCATTTTCTTCTCGTGCGATATGCTTAATTTCGCATTCGTCGAACTCTTTCCTCACTTCTCGTGCCAGGCCATGATATTTTTGGAGTCGGGGTTCTTTGACTTGGAAGTGATCTTCCATTTGCATCACCACTAATTGTGAGTCCCCGTGTACTTAGAGACATCGAGCCCCTAGTTCCTTCGCGAGCTGCATACCTCGAACTAGTGCTTCATATTCAGCCTCGTTATTGGTTGCTTCGAAATTTAGCTGGATGACTCTTTCGAACATTTCTCCCCACGGGCTTTGCAGCCTAATGCCTGCTCCATTACCGTGCATATTACTCGATCCATCTACTTGGAGAATCCATGGCTCCTTCGCCGATTCGCCAACCTCCAAGCATGCAATCTCTTTTTCTGCGTCCATTTGAAGTCCTGATGTAAACTCTGCTACAAAATCTGCCAGTACTTGTGATTTAATCGTTGTTCGAGGCTCAAAATTGAGGCCGTATCCCCCTACTTCTACTGCCCACTTCAACAATCTGCCTGACAGGCTGGGTTTTGAAAACATAGTCCGGAGTGGGTAGGACGTCACTACTTTGATGGGATGTGACTCGAAGTAGGGTCGCAGCTTCCTCGTCGCTACTACTAGAGCTAGTGCTAGCTTCTCCAGCGCTGTGTATCTTGTTTTTGCGTCAAGTAACGGTTTGCTTGCATAGTGCACGGGATGTTGTTTCCCTGCCACTTCTTTGACCAGAACTGCCGCAAGGGCGTGTTTGAATACGGACAGGTAGAGTAAGAGAACCTCTTCTTTTTCGGGTTTTCTCAATAGTGGCGGACTGGTCAGATAATCTTTTAAGCGTTCAAGTGCCCTTGCGCACTCTTCTATCCACTCGAACTTCTTCCCTTTCCGTAGCACTTGGAAGAACTCGTGAGTTCGATCGAAGTATCTCGAAATGAAGCGGCCCGTGAGTTTCTGAACTTCTTTCGGAGTTTTAGGATGTGCGATCTCCTTGATTGCCCTTATCTGTGACGGGTCAGCTTTGATTCCTCGACTGGTCACTATGTGGCCCAAGAATTTTCCGGAGCCCACCCCGAAGGTGCACTTTGCGGGATTTAACTTCATTTTGTATTTGTTGAGCACCTCGAAGGCTTGTTGTAGATGGTGTACATGGTCATTTGCGTCTTTCGATTTCACCAGCATGTCATCTATGTAAACTTCCATTGTTTTTCCTATAAGTGGCTCTAACATCTTGTTTAAAAGTCTCTGATAAGTGGACCCTGCGTTCTTGAGGCCGAATGACATGACTTTGTAGCACTATATTCCCTTATTCGTCATGAAGGCGGTTTTCTCTTGGTCTTCGGGATGCATCAGAATCTGATTATACCCCGAGAATGCATCCATAAAGCTCAGCAGTTCGTGTCCCACAGTTGCATCGACGATGCAGTCGATGTGAGGCAGTTGGTATGGATCTTTGGGACACTCTTTGTTCAAGTCCGTGTAGTCCACGCATACACGATTCTTCCCGTTCTTCTTCTTGACTACCATGACGTTGGCGAGCCATGTCGGATACTTCACTTCTCTCACAGATCCGACGTCCAACAGCTTTTGTATTTCTTCATTGATCGCCTCATTTTTCTTGGCCGGGAACTTTCTTCTTCTTTGTTGTACGGGTCGGTGGTTCGGATCGACTTGTAATCTATGTGTCATGACCTCCGGATCGATTCCTACCATATCCCTGTGTGACCATGCAACAGTAGCTCGCTCAGAACTGAGGAATTCAATTAGCTGGGCCCGAACTTCTGGTTCAAGCCCGGCGCCAATGTTCGTCTTTTTCCCTGGGTCGGTTGGATCAAGCTCAACTTCCTCTGTTTCTTCTGATTCTCCTGCTAAAGGTAACGGTTCGCTCCTAGCGAAGTGCTGCTGGGCGCATACCGCCTTAAAGCTTGCATAATAGCATTCCTTAGCGGCTTTTTGTTCGCCTCGAATCGTGCAAACTCCCCCTGCGGTTGGAAACTTGACCACTTGATGGAAGGTCGAAGGAACAACCTTCAGATGATGTAACCACGGTCGGCCTAGTAGGGCGTTGTAAGCGCTGGCAGCGTCGACGACCATGAATAACACATCGTAATGTGTCCCGCCGCAATAAGTCGGCAGTACTACCATCCCGACGGTCATTTGGATACCCCCATTGAACCCGATCAGCGGGGTTCTGCGACCGCAGGATCTTCTCCTCGGGGATCTTCATCTCTCTTAGCACATGCAGAAACAGGATGTTCGCGAAACTCCCATTATCGACCAGTATCCTCTTCACGAGGCAGTTCGATATCAATAGTGATATCACTAGAGCGTCGTCATGGGGATGGCTCAGCCCTGGTACCTCTTCGCTCGTGAATTCGATCGGATGGTGAGCCGGGTTCCTGCGAGGGGCTATTGCCTCCTCGTGAGTCAGTCGTCTGGCTTTCTTGGCGGCAGACCTGGAGATTCCACTGATTTCTGATCCTCCGGTGATACAGTTGATGGTCCGGACTGGAACTGGAGGTTTGTTTGCATCCGTCTTCGGGGGTCCTGACTCGTCGGCCTGCTTATCTCGAGCCCAAGTTCGTTTTCCTCGGTCCGACAAGTACTCGGACAAAAAACCTTTCTTCAACAGTTCAACCACTTCGAGGCGTAGGGCCCGACAGTCCGCGGTGGTATGTCCATGGTCATTGTGGAACTCGCAGAATTTCTGCACATCACGCGAGGCAGGGTCGGCCTTCATCTTCTGAGGCCATTTCACCTTCTTAGGCATTTTTTGAAGCACATTCTGAACTAGATCGGCGGGTGCGATCGAAAGTGTATATTCCGGGACATATGGGCCGAGGTGATTGACCTGCGGTGGTTTGTTATAGGGGTGCGGCCTTGGAGGACGCCTATCCCGATGTTCTCGTTGACCCTCCTCTCGTACGCTGGGCTTCCCGCTGCTGCGGCGTGCTCGCCGGTAGGGCTCATCTTCTTCCCACTTGATGAGTGCCCATGAGCGGTTCAGAGCGTCATCCATCGTCTGTCAGGGGTAGATGGAGAGTTCGCGATATAAATCAGAATCCACATCAAGACCCTTCGTGAAGGCTCGCACGGCAGTGCTGTTTGGGCAATTGGGCACCGCAACCAACTCCTTGTTAAATCGGGTCAGGTACGCCCTCAGTGATTCGCCCGGTCTCTGGATCACCGTATAGAGGTCATCCGGGTGCTTGTCGAGGCGCCTGCTGCTTGAGTACTGACGTATAAATAGTTGGTGTAACTCTGCGAATGTGGTGATCGAGCTACGGGGCAGATTGATAAACCACTGAAGGGCGGGCCCCGTCAAGCTCGATCCAAAGCTTTTACACATACAAGCTTCCATTAGAGCTCCTGGGATTGCTAGTGCCAACATCTTTTGCCGATATACGGCAATGTGATTCTCTGGATCCATAGTTCCATCATAAAGGTTGAAGCTAGGCGGGGCGAACCTAGGTGGCAGTTCGGCTTCGGCGATATTCGGCGAAAAGGGAGACTCCGCGTAGCTTTCGCGAGGAATTGTCTTCTCTGGTGCCGGGAGTCCTGGGATTCTGGAGAGTAAGGACTCAAAATAGCCGAGCCTTTGTTCGAACCGCCGCTCGATCTGTTGGATAGCTTGCAGCTCCGGCCGGCTTAGTTGGCTGGTCTGGTTTCCCAGATCGGGCCGGAAGGTTACTGGATTCTCCAGGGTCCTCTCGGTGACCTTCCCTTCAGTACGATCAAACTCCGCTTCTAGATTCTTTGCGATATTCCTTTCTACGCTCCGAGGCTCTTCGACGATTGGTGGCTTACTGCTGTTCTATAATTGCAGTCTCCGATTTTCTCTTTCGAGGAGTTCATTCCTCCTCGCCATCTCTTCTATCACGCTCCGCGCACTCTGCACCTGTGTCGCCAGCCTCGATACATGCGGATCTGTCAGAACGTTTGGTGGTGGCGGCGGGAATGTCAGTTCCCCAAGTGGGGTGGCGTCGAACGCCTTCATCAGATCGTTGACTGTCCCCTCTGATCCAGGGAGGCGCGGGACTCCACTGCCGGTCTGGGAGATTCGTCCTTTTCCAGGTGCCACCGGAGTGCCCCGTCCTGTTCCCGGGTTAGATCCTCTTCCTTGGCCCTCTGGTGGGGCAACCTTCTTGCCATCGACTTCGGTAGTGCGGATTTTGACTGGATCGTCTGCCATTTCCTGCGGAAAAAATACAAGAAATAGAAAAAAATTTGTTTCCAAGGCCCCACGGTGGGCGCCAAACTGTTGAGGATGAATTTGTTCAGGATACGGAGCCCCGAGAACTAAAGAAAAATACGAATAGGAAATGACATTACAAGACCAAAAAGTGATCGAACAGCTAACTATATTCAAAATAAATCTAACTGAATCGAATGCAAGGGTGTTTCTGATCTACGAATTTTGATAAATAGGAACTTCTTCACCAAAAAATCTCCCCCCTTTGATGTTTCTTTGAGGGGTATTTATAAGAGATGACTTGCTTTAGAGTTTCCGTGCCGTTCTCAAGCTGTTGAGGGCCGAGCCCGCGAATTTTGGGCGGTTCGTTGACGTGGAAGCTTTGGTGGTTCCAAAATCCTCATAAAGTAGTCGTTGATGTATTCGTTGGTCTTCGGTCGGTAAACGGTTGTGGTTGTGGCTCGAGATCTTTATATCGAACCTCTCCTTAGCTAGCTGGAGTGCGAATGGCCTTGATCGAACTGCTTTGGATAACTATCGAACTGTTTTCCATTCGTACCACTTTTTCGCAGCAGCAGCTCATAGCTCGAACTGGATCCTTTGTCTTTATTGGGCCCAGGGCGCTATTGGGCTTTAGTATGGCACATTTACTGGGTCGGGTCATGTTCGCTTCTCCAACAAGTATGATGGGGAAGATGTCCTATTTTCTCGGACTTCAAGTGCAGCAAACGAGTGAAGGGATCTTTATACATCAGAGAAAGTATACAAGAGATCTCATTGCTAAGTACAGTCCAGAGAAGACAAAGAGCTTAAGGATTCCCATAAGCACGAGCTGCCAGATCTCTCTTGATGAAGGAGGAGAACCAGTGAATCCTACGCTATACAGAGGTATTATCGGATCCTTGGTTTATCTCACAGCTAGTAGACCAGATATTTCCTATGTCGTAGGAGTCTGTGCGAGATATCAAGCAAATCCTAAGAATTCGCATTTGGATACTGTTAAGCGGATCATCCGATACCTCAAGTGCACCGAAGGTCTAGGAATTTGGTATCCAAGGTCTTATGGGCTAGCACTCAGTGGTTATTCAGACTCAGACTTTGGAGGGTGCAAGATTGATCGGAAGAGCACAAGTGGCACCTGCCAATTCCTTGGACACAAGCTAATAAGTTGGTTTAGCAAGAAGCAGCACTCTGTGGCGACGTCTACAACCGAAGCAGAATATGTAGCAACTGCAAGTTGTTGTGCGCAAGTGTTGTGGATTCGGCAGCAATTACAAGATTATGACATTCCTCCAGAATGCGTGCCAATCTACTGCGACAACAACAGTGCTAGGTGCATTACAAAGAATCATGTTCATCATTCCAGGATGAAGCATATTGACATTCGACATCACTTCATAAGAGATCATCAAGAGAAGAAGGATATCGATGTTCAATACAAATGCACCGAAAATCAACTTGTTGATATCTTCACTAAGCCGCTTGCTGAGGCTACCTTTCATTTGCCTAGGATACCCTATAAACAACATTACCTTTGACCTGCTTTCTAACTTATCAGGTTCCTTCGACAGTACGTGTGCCGGACAGCCCCATACTCTAAACTTGCACAAACTCGGTTTGCGACCAAGGAAAAGCTCAGAAGGGGTCTTAGGAACCGATTTAGAAGGCACCACATTTAACACGCAAGCGGTTGTTTCCAATGTGTAGCCCCAAAACGAAATTGGTAAGTTTGCATAACTCATCATTGATCTTACCATCTCTAGAAGAGTCCTATTCCTTCTTTCAGCTACACCGTTTTGCTGGGGAGTACCCAGTGCAGTCCACTGGGATGTAATCCCATTGTCTGACAAATACTGCAGGTACTCGTTATCGAGGTATTCACCACCGCGGTCAGATCGCAACGACTTGATAGTTTTCCCGACCTTCTTTTCTACCTCAGCCTTGAACTCTTTAAATTTCTCAAAGCACTCAGACTTGTAGCGAAGCAGGTAAACGTATCCGTACCTTGAGTAATCGTCAACGAAAGTGATGAAGTACTCGTACCCTCCACGAGCCTGTGTGGACATGTGTCCACATAAGTCAGAATGGATCAATTCCAACACTTCCTCTGCTCGAGACTGACTAGCCTTAAAAGGCCTAGTTGACATCTTGCCCTCGATGCAGGATTCACAGACTTGATAAGGTACAGCCTGGACTAAGTCCAATGTACCGTCATCTGCAAGTCGCTGAATCCTCTTCAAGCTGATGTGATCGAGTCTCAAGTGCCAGAGATATGTAAGATCCTCATCAGAAGAAGTATGTTTTCTCTTTCTAGGATTATCAATTTCGGATGAATTACATGCAACACTTGCAGAAGACTTATGATTGCAGTTAATAACATTGAGAGAATTATTCAGCATCCCACGACAGATAACACCGTTATTAACAATGATAGAAACACCACTATCAAAAATAACTGAATATCCATCAACGTAAAGTTTGGAAACTGAAATAAGATTTCGCTGAAAATCCAGCACATACAAAACATCTCTCAAAGTCAAAACAGAATCATCAAAGTACAAGGTGAAATATCCAATGGCAGTTGCACTCACTTGTGCTGCATTCCCCATTGAGATGGTAACCTCGTCATTCTTCAACACCTTCCTCGGCGTGAACTCCTGCAAAATGTAACAAACATGATCAGTAGCTCCAGTATCCACTACCCACGAATGAGTAGAAACTAATGCTAAACATGTTTCCGTTACAAATGCAAATGATGTACCTTGTCCTTTAGCATTTGGACAATCCACTTTTCCGCAACCAGCACATCTAACTCTCTTTGGAATGACCTTCTGCTTCTTCTTCCTCCTTGAATTGCCGTTGATAAGTTAGGATTTTCACCAAATTATCTGGTTGTTCTTTGACTAATTGTGTGGTGTTCAGATTGTTTTTAGTGACTTTTTCATGCATGAATTAGCTTTTGTACTTGTATTGTCGTGTTTGATGAATCATGCAGGTTTTTGGTCGAAAATAGCAAAGAGTCAGTTCCAAGTTTCAGAACCATGTCGATCAACGGGGATGCCTCGTCGATCGACGCGACAATTGAAGGTGAAGCGATCTACGAAGGAGAAGGAGAAGATCGACGGAAGCAACAAAGCCCACGTCGATCGATGCCATTCCACGTCGATCGACGAGGGTGTTTCATCAGCGTCGATCGACGCTGTTCTGCCACGGTCGACGCGCACGCAGGATTCCTAATCTGAGTCTGCTTTGAAGATAAAGACATATCTAATCCTAGATATTGTTTGATACATTATTCACTATTATAAATAACTAAGTGTAAATTCATTTTTAGGGTGGAAAATCATTAGAGCAAATTAGAGCATTTAGTATTGAAGGTTTTTAAAAGATTTCCAAGGTTTTAGAGTTTTTATGTTTGAAGATAAAGTTTTGTGGGAAGACAATCAGATCCAAGTTTTTATGAAATTCAAGTTTTGTTTTTCTATGATGAATATTTCTCTGAATATGTGTAACTAATTTCTTCTTCAGATTCTAGGGTTTCGAACTATCACTGTATACATGTTTTGATTAATTGAATTATTATCCCTTTCCCATCGTATTTTGTGAAATCTGTGTTTATTCATAATCTTGAGTTTGTTGGCCACATCTTAGGATTAACTAGTTGATTACTTGAGACGTAACTGTAATAGTTTTCAATGGAAAGAGATTTTCACAATATAATCTGATTTCTTGTCATAACTGAAGGAGATTGATTATAGGGATAAATCTGTAGATCTTTGGAGTTAGTTAATTTATCTTGTGACCGAGCGGAGATAGGTAATTAATTAATCTACTTTATGAATTGTCCAACAAAGAATTTCATAATACCTTTCTGATGTTTCACTACGAAGAGGAATTAAATTGGGAAATAATCAATTCATTCATCCATGTCATACTTGATAGGTAGATATCCCTGGAATCTGTACTCTCACAATCGTTTTCATCAAAAGTAATTTAGTTTTCTGTTTTAATTTTAATTAGCAAGTATTGAGATTTTCAAAATAATCACAACCCAAAATTTGATTTTTCCCTAACCAGAGTTTTGAGAACTAATGTTTTAGTACTTAGGATTTTTCGTTACTTCTTTCCCCTGGGATTCGATAATTTTATTTGCCGCTATATTATTAGCTTTGCTAAGTCGCTGTTAAATAATTTAGCAATCGAATTTTGGCATCGTTGCCTAGGAAAGAATATAATTAATTTTACTATTAAAACTGTGATCAAAATACTGATTTAGGTTGTAATTTTCTTCGTGTTTTCGTATTTTTCGTCTTTTACGTCGATCGACGTGATTTTCCATCGATCGACGCGTGTGTCATTACCTCGTCGATCGACGCTATAACTCGTTGATCGACGCCGTGGTGTTTTCTAATTTTCAGTTTTTCAATTCCAGTTCATTTCGTTTTATTTTTAGTTTTACCTCACTACCTCCTTTGATGTACAGGTAGTGCATGAGTACGAGAGCTAGAGGAAAGGACCCGCTATACTATCAACCTGGAGAGAGACCTCGAGAGGAACAATCCGAATGAGAGGGATGTTCGCCATAACCCACTGTTCGATGACAATCTTGATAATGGAGAGGATGACGACCCGAATCCACCAGAGGAATCTGACGATGAGGAAGAAGAGGAGGCCATGCAGAACCGATACAAACCTCGATTCAAGGAGACAGATTTCAGGATTGGCATCAATGCCAACAATTTTGAGCTGAAGACCGGATTGGTGCAGATGGTGCAACAGAATCAATTCGGAGGCAGAGCCACTGAGGATCCTTACGCACATCTGGATAAGTTCCTTATGCTCTGCAATACTGTCAAAATCGGAGGGGTCAGTAAGAGTGCCATCCGAATGCGTCTGTTCGCATTTTGTCTGAGGGATAAGGCACAGTCTTGGTTCACTGCACTGGACAAGGGAAGTATCAGCACATGGACTGAATTGAGGAATGAATTTCTAGAAAACTTCTTTCCAACAAATGTCATCAGGCAGAGAAGGAAAGAAATCATCAGGTTCGCTCAATGACCCGATGAAAGCCTCAGTGAAACGTGGGAGCGATTCAAAGAGCTACTGAGGTCTTGCCCCGGACATGGTTTTCCGCCAGGAGAACAAGCAGAAGCATTCTATGAGGGACTCAATGAGAAGACCGTCAAGTTGGTGGACACCATATTAGGAGACACCATAATGACAAAGAGCGGAAAGAAAGCCATGGAATTCTTCCAAAAGATGGCTAACAACACTCAACGGTGGTCCTCAAATCGAACTCGGCCTGTGAAAGCAGTCGAAAAAGTGGTGGAAAAAGTTGCCGAACAACCTGATTTGGCAACTGAATTGAAAAAGCTAAAGGAAGAGTTCGCTACACTGAAGCAAGAGAAAAATTTCGCTGCAGTTGAGACGGTGCAAGTTCCACCTGATGGCGAGGGTGCCGAAGTAAACTTCATTCAAAGGGGCGGTTATCAAAACAACTACCGAGGAGGATATCAGCAACACAATCAGCAGCATAACCAGCCGTACGCTTATAATCATGCGAGGAATCACCCTGGATTTTCCTACGCAAACCCTCAAGCCGCGGAGCAGCCACCACCGGGATTTGCCGTGCAGGACGGGGCAGTTGTAGAGAAGAAGAAGCCAAATCTCGAGGAGATTTTGGCTAAATTTATGGAAGGCTCCACTGATACGGTAGCCAAGCTCAAGCAAGAAATCTCGGGTGTGAACACTAAGGTTGACCAGATGCAGAAGCATGTGCAGATCATTGAGAACCAAGTCAGTCAGATTGCCGACGCCCTTGGAACCAAACATAAGCTGGGACAACTTCCGAGCAACACTCAGGTCAATCCCAAGAACTAGAATCAGAGGAACCAAGTGGACGCCATAACTCTGAGAGGGGGAAAATCCTATGCAGGACCAAAGCAGGTAGGGAAGGATACCCGGGAGGAAGGAGAAGCCGAGCAGAACGAAGAAACCGTCGTAGACGAGATCCCATCGACCGACGCAGGGTCTCCGTCAATCGACGCAACCTCTGAGGCCATGTCGATCGATGTTGATCCTCGTCGATCGACGCCAGCCCCCGTTCCACCTCTGAAGAAACTGCCTCTGCCATATCCGCAGCGGTTCGCCAAGACAAAGATGAACGAGAGGTATGCACGATTCCTGGAAACAATGAAGAAGGTGCATATCAATATTCCATTGTCGAAGCCCTGCAAGAGATGCCCGGGTACATCAAGTTTCTGAAAGACATGGTATCTCAGAAAAGACCTTTTTTAGAGCATGAGACGGTCAACCTGTTCGAAGAATGCAGCGCCATTATTCAAAAGAAGATTTCGATCAAAAGGGAGGACCCGGGTCCTTCACAATCTCTTGCGTGATAGGAGGAGAAACCTTTGGGAAAGTCCTCTACGATTCTGGGGCATCAATCAATCTAATGCCGCTGTCAATCTTCAAGCAGTTAAAGATCGGAAACATCAAGCCCACTACAATCTCACTTCAGATGGCCGATCGATCAGTTTCTTACCCGAAAGGCATCGTGGAAGATGTGCTGGTGAAGGTAAAAGATTTCATCATTCCAGCCAATTTCGTGGTGCTAGACATGGAAGAAGATCGGAACGTTCCTCTGATCCTTGGAAGGCCATTCCTGAAAACCGGAGGGGCATTGATTGACATCCGAGACGGCAAACTGACATTTCAAGTGAACAACGAGTCAGTTACGTTCTCATTCTACAAGGCAATGCAGAAGCACAATGAAGGAAGCTATCAAGAAGAATGCCACATGATTAACTGCTTCAGCCCGGTAATGTCTTCTCCCTTCGCCTCTCTCAAAAGTGAACCGGATTTTCTGGAAAACTGCCTGCAATATTCGCTGTTCTCATCAACAAATCTAGACGAGGCAGAAGAGGGGATCCTGGATCTGGTTGTGGAGCTGGATGTGTTCGAGGAGGTAACTCGAGAAAAAGAAACCAAGAGAGAACCGCTGCCTAACCACTACCGTCAGAACCAGCTAGAAAGTGATAGGGGGAGGAACAAGTCAATCGATGCTACTATCTTGTCGATCGATGACCCTTCGAAGACCACGTCGATCGACTGGACCTCTCTGTCAATCGACGCTGACCTAGAAAAGCCAATTTTCGACTCTGATCCACCACTTCTGTAACTCAAGACGCTTCCGGCACATCTCAGGTATGCATTTCTGGGTTCTGATGACACTTACCCTGTTATTGTTTCTGCCTATCTTACATAGGGGGAGTTGGAAAAACTTCTACGAGTCCTACGGAAATATAAGTCCGCCATCGGATGGACTTTGGGAGATATCAAGGGGATCAGTCCTTCACTGTGCATGCACAAGATCATCCTTGAAGAGGACGCCAAACCAAAGAGACAATCACAATGACGACTGAATCCCATCATGCAAGAAGCCGTAAAAAAAGAGGTTCTCAAACTCCTTGACCATGGCATGATCTACCCAATTTCCGATAGCAAGTGGGTGAGCCCCACACAAGTAGTAGCCAAGAAAGGGGGGATGCAGATAGTGAAGAATGATGATGGAGAGGAAGTGGCGACAAGAACGATCACGGGATGTCGATTTTGCATTGACTACCGCGCTTTGAACACCGCCACGTGCAAGGAACATTTTCCTCTTCCCTTCATTGATCAAATGCTTGATAGATTATCCAGTTACCCTTTTTATTATTTTCTTGATGGTTACTCAGGGTATAACCAGATAGCTGTGGCGCCTGAAGATCAACACAAGACATCATTCACCTGTCCATACGGAGTATTCGCCTACCGTCGGATGCCCTTCGGACTATGCAATGCACCGGCTACCTTCCAGAGATGCATGATGTCCATCTTCCATGACTTGATCGAAGATGTCATGGAGGTATTTATGGATGATTTCTCGGTTTTTGGTAGCTCATTCGATGTTTGTTTGCAGAATCTGGCTACTGTACTCGAGAGATGCACCGAGACTAACCTTTGCCTCAATTGGGAGAAATTCCACTTCATGGTGTGAGAGGGGCTTGTGTTGGGACATCGAGTATCAGCTGAAGGACTTGAAGTGGACCGAGCAAAAGTGATAGCCATTGAGAAGATGCCACCACCAACAAATGTCAAAGCCGTCCGAAGTTTCCTAGGCCACGCCAGATTCTATAGGAGGTTCATCAAAGACTTCTCAAAGATATCTCGGCTTTTGTGCAACTTGTTGGAGAAGGATGTCTCCTTCGTGTTTGTTGATGAGTGCGTGAAGGCATTTGAGAGATTGAAAGAGGCACTGGTGACTGCGCCAGTCTTGACCGCGCCTGACTGGGATGAGCCCTTCACATTGATGTGCGACGCCAGCGACTATGCCGTTGGAGCAGTCTTGGGACAACTGAAAGGAAAGCTCTTCCATGTAATTCACTACGCCAGCAAGAGCATGAATCCGGCGCAATGCAACTACACCACCACGGAAAAAGAGATGCTCGCGGTTGTGTATGTCTTCGACAAGTTCTGGCCTTATCTTATAGGCTCGAAGACGATTGTCTACACCGACCATTCAGCCATCAGATACTTGTTCGCAAAGCAAGATGCCAAGCCAAGACTGATCCAGTGGATATTGTTGCTGCAGGAGTTTGACTTGGAGATCAAGGACAGAAAAGAGAGCGAGAAGGTGATCGCCGACCACTTGTCAAGACTCGAGCCACCGATCGAAGGGGATGATCAACAGATGACAATCCAAGAGACGTTCTCTGACGAACAGATCTACGCTACGAGGGATTTGAAAGAGATGTACGAGTTCAAAACTCCATGGTATGCAGACTTCGCCAACTACTTGGTTGGCGGTGTACTTCCTCCGGACTCTTCTCCATATGCAAAGAAGAAGTTTCTGCACGATGTCAGATTCTACTATTGGGAGGATCCCTATCTGTGGCGTAGATGTGCTGATGGCGTCATCCATCGATGCGTGCCCCAGTCCGAGTGGCAACAAATCTTCGAAGCTTGCCACTCATCTTCTAGTGGCGGCCATCATTCAGCCAACCGGACGACATTCAAAATTCTCGCCAGCGGGTTCTATTGGCCATCCATCTACGAGATCTGCCGTGGATGGATTACGAGTTGTGATCACTGCCAAAGGATCGGCAATATCTCTTGCGGAGGGATGAGATTCCACAGACGCCGGTCATCGAAGTCGAGATCTTTGATGTTTGGGGGATCGACTTCATGGGACCTTTTCCGCCATCCCAAGGGTTCTCATACATACTTCTGGCAGTGGACTACGTGTCACGATGGGTTGAGGCTGTGCCAATAGTCACAAATGACTCCAAAGTGGTTATCAAGTTCCTGCAAAAGCTCACTACGAGATTTGGGATGCCAAGAGCCTTGCTAAGCGATGGGGGATCCCACTTCTGCAACAAATGGCTGACCACTCTTCTTGTGAGGTACGGAGTCAAACACCGAGTCACCACTCCATATCACCCTCAAGGGAATGGGTTGACAGAGTTGTCCAACCGAGAAATCAAACAAATTCTGGAAAAGACGGTGAAGCAAAGAAAGGATTGGGCGGCTGTACTTGATGATGCATTATGGGCATACCGCACCGCCTACAAAACACCCATTGGGACATCACCGTACAAACTAATTTTCGGGAAGTCCTGTTGTTGGTCCCGGTTTTTCAGAGTATAAAACTTTACACAGCGGAAATAAAGTTAAGTGTTTTCTTGCACGCTACTTACACACAG